>PVIJ01008160.1:24623-76643 GCA_004024925.1 Scalopus aquaticus
TAAATTTAAGTATAATTTCAGGAGAACAGTAACTAAGTTTCTCCACCATGCCTGCATTCATTGGCCTTACTCATTAGCTCCTGGCAGCGAGATATCCTTGAAACAATGAAGTTTCCTTGCCCCTCAAGGGCTAATGTTTGAACAAAGGACAACTAACCCCTTCCCCTATTTCCCTTCCTGGCCTGATAAAATCAGCTTATGTTAGTTCCTCCCGAGATTAGCATAAAGATGTTTCTTTTATCGTTGGTCTTGGCTTCAGACAATAGGTATGGAGACAGCAGCTTCCACCCTAGGCCTAGGGCAAAGGTTGAAGACTATGTCCTTTACCTTGCTGAAATTTACCTTAGATAAGAGACATTCTTCAAAAGTTCCTTGATTTCCCCTCAAACTATGTAATTGATTATGTATTTGAATATCTGTAATCACCCTGTCATTGCCAGTAGTTAATTCTTCTTATGCTTTAAAAACCCTGTTCTCCAAGAATAAAGTGGAACGGCCTGACCAGACTCTCTCTGGTGTGTGCTGTCTCTCGCTCCCCACCTTCTTCTCCCCACTCGCTCCCCACCCCCTTCTCCCCACTGAACCCGCCGCTGCTGCCGATGCTTTCCCCACCACCCCCGGGAACCCAACCTCGGTCGGAGCCGGCCTCCGACAGATTTAGTTTTGTTTGTTTCTCTTTTTTGTGACAGTCTCAGTCCTGGTGGGAAGGAATGGGCAGTTCCTGGCTGAGAGATAACCACTGCCTGCTCTCCTCTCTTTAAAGCAAGCTCTGTTAAGTGCTCCAGGGATCCTAAATTCCTACATGCTTCCTTGCTGATTCCCTCTGTGGTGTGGGGTAAGTCGCATCAAGTTTGAGCCCTGCACAGGGTATAAGAAGTGATATGCAGAGCATGAGCAGGTAGGCACAGGTTGACTTGCACTGCCTGGCAGGGTACTGAGCACCAGTTTTTGCCGGGGTTTTCCAGGGAGGAGACCCAGACTACCAGGTACTGTGTGTCATTTACTGGGATCTTTTTGAAGGGTAGAGGTGCTTCCTGTCCACTCCACGTGTTGCACAACTCTCTGCAACTGAGACCGGATCAGCTTCACATGTGCAACCTCTGTGGTTTCCCTTTGATCTTTCTGACGGGAGGGGAGGGAGCTTCCCTTATCTCTGCCCTGCCTCCTCAGTCCCCATAGCAAGCTACCAACCTCACTTCAAAAATGTCAGGATAATCCTCCATCTCTGTCAGTGAACCTCCAGGTCTTCCTTTGAGCTAATTTTATTTTCGTTTTAGTTGTGTTAAAGGGAGAAAGTGATCCAAACCTCTTTATTCCATCATATTGTGGGTGGAGTCCTGTATTCACTTCAGAAGTGTAGAAGAGTTATGTTTGACTGTAGCAGAGCAAAACATAAGATAGAGAAGACAGCATTAGAGGATCTTCTCATTACTTAATTTTTCTTGTTCTTGAGTCAACCTTCCAGAATAAATGTGATACAGTTATATCTTCTTATATTCCTGTTCCTAATTGAAATCTTTTATTGAAATCTTTTATTATTGTTGAATTTAGACTCAGGTGATCAAATCCTCCTCTATTGTGAATATTAAGATCCATCGCTAAGTACATTATGTGCTATATGAGAATTCAGCCACTAAAAAGGTGGGGGAGAGGAAGCATAATGACCATGCCATCTGAGGACTGAGAAATTGGGTTACCATTTAGTGCAGTGTATAATGAAAGGAACACTGACTTTTATTCCTTTCAGATTTCCAAGTATCTGTTGAACTTTGCTGAACGATTGTTTGGGAGTAGAGTTTTTTATACTTTTTACTAAATGTGACACTATTCTATTAAATGACCTAAAAATACCTCTGGTCCTTCCATGACTATTCTATTATCATTGTAGGCAAGACAATTGCAGGCAGTTGTGGAATTGTTTTGCTCCTGGAGTTTGTATATATATACAGAGTGGACCAAAATAAGTGGAGTAATAAATGGCAAAAAATGAAGTTTACTGAATAATAATCAAAGAACATTTACAAAAGTTATCCTCAACTCCTATATATATTTCCATTGTCTTCTGAATGGGGAATTATTCTAGTAAAAATAACCCAAAAATATTTTGTTGTCTGTGATAGAAAAGTGGCTTAAAATATTAACTAATTATGAAAGAAGCTATTTATTTTTACTTTAAATTACATTCACTTTTTTCTTTGATTTTAAATAAATAGGCAAATAACTAATTTACATTGTAAATTTTAAAATAACATTCAGAATGCATGTACATGTTCCATTTTGGGGGTCTTTATTGATGTCTGCCTTGGTTATTTTTATCAAATAGTTATCTCTAGGTTGCAATATTTTAAGTTCTTAAAAAACCTATTTAAATTGTCTGATTTATTGAGAAAAATCAAGGACTTGTTGAATTTTCAAGGCATATTTGGCATTAACCAAAACTAAACTGTCAGGAAAATAATTGCCCATGAAATAGAAGGACTGTTTTTAGTCATAGCTGGACTTTCTGGGGTTAACAGTTTGATCTCCATCAAACACACTCTTTAGGGCTCTATGAAGAAAACCCTTCTCAGTTATCTTTCTGAGTGTTTGAGCGCAAAGAGCATTCTCTGTTGCAGTGTCTTTGTGGTTTAACAAAGCGGAAGAGTTAGGACCTGGGCACCATGCCTTAGATAATGCCATTCGATGTCTATCATTTCAGTTAGACTTTATTGACTGCTAATTTTGTGCTAGTTGAAATCTACCTAACTGGACATAAATTTATGGATTTATTCCTCACAATAAAACTAACTGGTATGTAGTACTGTACTCCAGCTTGCAAGTGAAATGCTAAAGCACAAAGAGGGTAAGTGACCATGTGTAAGGTAACACAGCTAGGTAAGTGGAAGAACTGGAATTTGAACTCAGTCCAATGTGTTTCAGAGATTTTGAACTTAGCTCCTGTGTATAGTCCAGAGAAAAGGCCTGGAGAGAATAGCAAAAGTACTAGCAGCAGGACAGGCTCTATAAAGTATTCTGAAAATTTTTAATAAACTTTCTGGTCTAGGACTTAAATTTGGTTCCATATACATTTATTGAGTGCTTGTTGTGATCTAGGAATCATACAAGGTGCTAGGAACAGAAGGCAAGATACAGATAAGACTACATTAAATCTTAGATAAAGGTTATTTATTTTGTAAATGTTTGTGATGACAATTCTTTGTTGATGTCCTTGAAGAGCAAAATGGCACAGCGAAAATACACAGCTCCAAGTGTTGCTTGTCTTTTACTAGAGGTCACCCTCCTTTCATGTTCACCTCTCAAGTCATTCAGTGAAGTGCAGCAGAAGATGCCCATATCAGATGAATCTGATTGATTGTGTCCTCTCTGGCTATCAGCAGACCATGGTTACTGGAAGCTACTTATTATCCTACTGTTTACTGATGAGCTTCTCAGAATACAAACTTGCAGTAAATTTTTTGGAAGAAAAAATGCTCAACTTTCAAGTTTTCAATCATTTTTGTTTTGACTGTATCTTTACTTGTTCTCTAAATAGCAGATAGCATGTAGAAAAAGCTGTATGATTTGATAAACAGGCATGCAAAAAAATGACATGACAATACTGCATTTTTAGCAAAGAAGGCATCATCTGAAGTAATATTTATCACTATCAAATTCCATGAATTATAATGCTAAATAAATGCAAACCTCATCCTTCAGCTGGCAATAACTGCAATTCTTGATTCTATGATTCTATTCTACAAATTACTTCAAACAAGTAGGAATTAGAAAAAGAGACTAGAAGATGCCTGATTTTATTTCAAGGACTTAGAAAACTTACTATTAACATTTCTCTAAAATCTGCAGTTGAGTGGCAATTTTATAGGCAGAGAAGATTTGGGGTCATGCCACTGGGGGTGCCCCAAGTATTTCATGATAATAACGACAATATTCAGTATTTGTAAGTTAGGCCCTAAGCTAAGTATTTAACGCACATCTTTTCATTTACTCCTCCAAAGTGTCCATTTCCCACACAATAAAACAGGTTCAGAGAGACTACTCATCCAAGGCCACATAGCTAATTGTGACTACCAACCTAGTGGAGTTGTCTCACAATTCTGTGTCTATGGGTTCCTTCTTATGCTCCTTAACAAAATCATATAACTTACATACTCATGTTAGCTTCCACTCATCCAGAATATTGAAGCCTTTTCTGAATTTTTATGCATGTATTATGAGACATAAATTCATCCTCAAATTATATGCTCTCAGTGCTTTCATTTTATAACTTGTCATAGTCATCATTTGGTATTAATTTGTGTGATGATTTCATTACTGTCAGTTATCTATAGATGTAACAGATTACTACAAAATTCTGTGGCTTAAAGCAACAATCACAGCTTATTATCTTTCATGGTTTCTGTTGGTTAAGAATTAGGATAGGTATAATAGCAGTATCCTATTTGTGTTCTGTGATGTTGGAGGTTTCAGCTGGGACTGGAATCATCTGGAAGCTTGCTCACTGTAGTGTCTGGCAGTTGATGCTAGCTTTCAGCTGAGGATATCCTTGGGGCTAAGGTTGGGACATCTATGTGCAGATTTTCTCATCAGGCCTGGGCTTTTTCATAGCATGGTGGTGGTTTCCATGAACAAATATCCCAACAGAGAGAGCACCAATGCAGAAGCTGCATTACTATATTTTAAAGAGGGACATGTGTGTATATATCTTTATTGAGATATAATAAATATCATACAGTTTACTCTTTGCAGATATATTATTTTTCAAATTTATACCATTGGTATTCATATGAATTGATGAATAGTCAAATAAAATATTAATGCAGGCATGGATTAATAATAAAGTGAAGATAGGTAGGTGTTCCGGAGATATTTTATAAGTCATCTCAATGTCTGACTACGGTACCTTATATAAAAATGAAATTCTTGATTAGAGAATAAATGTGCTGAGTTCCTGGGCAACACCCTCCTCCCTCCCTCCACACACAGACTTCATGTTTGCTGGGAACTTTCTTTACATCTGTGACTAAATTAAAAGAAGTCTCACAAAATAATTGCTAAATGTGGCTTCTGGTTGGTAGCATAAGGAGATCCAACAATAGATTCTATTGACTGTCTTCGGACTCATTCCTCCTACTTCATTGCAAATAAAACTTTTATTTTGGATAGATGTGTGACTGAAATGTGAGCATGGAATGTGGAGTTCCACCCATGTCTTCTAGTTCTGGGAACTAAACCATGAAGTGAGGCCCACACTCTTCTTTCATGTCTTGGCATGTGAAGGCAAGAAGCTTGTGGTTCTGCAGCTATTTTATCACCATTAGGGGAGAGCCAAAAAGAAGCAGGGAAGCCAACCCAGAGTGCTGACATAGTTGAGCAGCTAATATGACCAACTTGTAAACTTCTGTTTTAGAGTCTTAATGAGATACTAAAGTGCCTTTAATGTGCAGGCCACTTTAATTCACGTATTTTGTTACTTGAAGCAGAATTTGTCTTAAATTACTCAATTCCTATGAAAAGATATAAAATCATATTTATCCCTATTGGTAATGGAATAAAAAAATACATGCTCTCATTGCTATAAATGGTGAATTATTCATGGGAATATTATGATCTATAATTTTTCTTTTGTAAAGTGAGTTTCAATCAGAGTGTTTATACCTTTTAGGTACCTGAATCCATAATTACTGTGTGTTTAAGAAATCTTAAATTAAAAATTACCACTAAAAATAGTTTACCCAGTTTTTGAACTTTATCCTTAGAGATATTAGAGGACACCAAGAAAAATCTCTGAACATCTGAGCAAATGATTTAGAAGATAAAGTGTTGGGAATTGGAAACTATAAAAGATCTCTATGGGAGGGTCATAGACTGCTAAGGTGGGATCATTTTGTATTACAAATTGTGTGCAGGACTCCCACTGGAGTCAATCAGAGTTATATCCAAAAACTGATGTCAGGATGTTTCCCAGAAACCATATGTGAAGAAAACTGAAAAATATGAATCATTTTTTGATAAATATCTGGGAGTGCAGTAGCCTTCAGGGAGGTCAGATATTTGATGGAAAAGATGTGCTTGAGATTCTAATATTGCTGGATAAATTAACCTGAGGAGAGACTATCATTCACTGTCTTTAAACTTGACATTATTTGTTTTAAAAGAAAACCCTCAGAACTTCAATTATTTTTTCCACATGATTGAGTATTTTAATGAATAATGCTCACTTCTTGTAGAAATGAGCTCCTCCCCTCAACAATTTTAGAAAAAAAAAATCCTTTCCTTTTATTCCTAACCTAAGCCTGTGGGCCAGAGGGTAAATTCTGTGTTATCTTGTTTCTGGAGTAGGAGGTATTGATTTAACATGCATGTACCTACCACTCCACTAGGAGCCATCTGATTGCTAGAAAGAGGATGAGGAAGTGGAACATTTGGCAATGTTAAGTGTCTAAAGCATATTTCCAAGTTTATTTTTTTCATAAGGTTCAAGAGAATAAGTTAAAAAAATGTCTTCTAAATCTTGACATGATTATATAGTTTAAGCGTATACTGTGATTTATTTTTTAAAAAATGCTTTAGTTGACTAGATATTTGAATCATTCCTAAATCAGTTATATTTTCCCATAATCAGTTAAAATTAGAGGAGGAATTTTTTAAATCTTGATTTTTAATCTTTGTTAGAAAATTTTTAGAGGCTTTATGAATCAGTTCTGTGATTTATAAGCTCATTATTCATAGGGATATATGGTTATGTATTTTTGTTGCTGTTTCATTCCTGTGGGACATATTTCATCATTTTTAATATAATTTTATCACTATAATATTTATTAAGTTGATATCAGATACTTACATTATGCAGAAAGTTTGCTGTATGAGATCTAAGGCAATTTTGATAAAAAGTAGTATTGTTAAAAATAATCTGTTTTTTTAATTTGTTTATGTGAGATCATGAGAAGTTCTTAGTGAATAAGACAAAAGGTGTGGACAGTCTAATATTTGTAGACAGAGCCCTCAAGAAATCTGCAGAAAGTGTGATTTTCACAGTATGGTGTAGACCTTGACTTTCTAAGTCCTGTCTTTTGCCTTCTCTTTTGTACTCAAGGCGTTGGAGGAGACACAAAGAACTCCATTATTTTGTGCAAGACCATACATACAGTGGGTTAGCAATATAGGAGGACAGACCACATTTTCTGACCCCTCTACAGAGATCTTTAGACTGTGTCATAACTCTAATCTCAAATAGTATGAAATTTCCCTAATAATCTACTATCATTTTATAGTTCTCTAAATCCTTACTTTTCAGTGACACCAGCTGGGTTATAAGTACTTAAATTTAACATATCATTACACAAAATTTGTATTCACTATTTTGGTTTTAGAACAATCTCTTTAAAATTTCAGCTTACTTCTACTTCTAGTGTTTTGGGATTTGGTAAATTATTACACAGTCTACTTATATTCTTCATAATATGGCTTCTTGGGGTTTTAGTAGTCTCACCATAAAAATGAGGGTGTTGTTATAATTGATCTCTGAGGTCCAGCCCTAGAATTCTATTAGCTAATATACAATTTCCACTTTTTTTTTTTGGGGGGGGGTGAACGCTTGCTGGTATCAGTATTTTATTGTGTTTCTCTCATCGGGGAATAAAGGGTTACTTTGTGTATGTAAAATAATTTTAGGCATGAATGGTTTTTTGCAAGTGGTCTCTTTTTCCCTGAATTAATTTGGGTTTAAGACTGACTCTACAGGTAAAACCACTGCAGCTTTACAGAATGCCTTAGAGTTTAGATTAGAATTAAAGTACCTGGATTAGCCTTTTTCTCCCATGTTATTTAATGCAAGTCTCTCTTGCATCTTTTGTTTACTCAGTTCTCAAATGCTGGAGATACAGAACCATTCTTCATCCTGCTTTCTCCCACATCACCACCTGCTTGTTTTTACTGAGCTATTACTATGGGGTGAGGGGGCCGAGATCTCATTCACCAAAGCTTGTAGAGTCTTAACTTCTCTGTTGTCTATGGCTCCTGGGAACTTCAAGGGTGGTCTGATGACTAGCTGCTTAACACTTGGATTTTGATGATGGGTCTCGGAGAACACTGATGGATATGAACATATATTTTCTCAACACTTTGATTGTGAGGTGGGAGTCAGCCAGAGTGCTGGAACTCTAGCTTCTGGATTTTCAGTGTGTCATAATGAGGGTGATTATACTGATGATGATGGTGAAGGGAACTAAAGAGTAAATTCCAGTGGGGAAAATTAGAAATCTGCACTCATAATAGAAACCACATAAAGGGGGAAACATTCATAATTAAGTTTGGTTATATGGTACTTTTGTGACCTAATTTTAAGTTAGATATATTTGTTGAGCAGCAGTGTAACAATTGAGTAGATAACTATATATGTTACATGAATTCTAGTCTAAGTTTTGTTGATTCCAACAATCAGTTTTAGTCATGTACTCTGTGTTCCTTTATTCTAGACCTGTCTTCATGCATTGGGATTATTGTTTCAGACACTTAAAAAAAAGATAGCATCCTGACCAAGGTAATTTTGAACTTAAAGAATTTGTGTGAATGCTAATGAATTTGTGTAAATTCTAATGAATACCTACCTGCAAGCTGTAGGGTACATGTAGGCCAGATCTTAAGAAGTGTTTTTGAACAGGGAGTCTTAAATCACATGTTAATTCCTTGAACACATTTTTAAACTTTGTTTCTAAATGTTCATTGCAAATATGATGGAAATAGAGAAAATTTATGAAATAATTATTGGCCCAAACTCATACCACAGGTAGAGTGCCAGTAACATTTTGTTGCAAACTTATACTGTGTGTGTATGTGTGTGTGTGTGTGTGTGTATACACACTTTTTTGGGATGCTTTTAATCTAGACTTTTGTTTCTATATTAAAATATTAACTCCTCTGGGTTTTCTGGGTTTATACTCATCAAAATAGGAGCGTGTTGCTATAATTGATCTCTGAAGTTTAGTACAATTATATGAATCTTTACTAAATTTGGACTTAAATTTTGGGTTATAAACTCTTGCATACCATTATAAAAATTCTTTTTAATACATCATTTCATACCTAGCAATATTTTGTGAACATTTGTATGTCATTGACTATTATTCTATATGTTTTTAATAGCTTTGAAATATTCTGTTGTGTGAGTACATCATGGTTTAATCATTTTTTCAAACATCAATGGTATTTTTTCTAATTTCCCATTATTATATTTTATGCTTTATAAATCCCTATACCATGTCTGCTGATATTGAATCTGCTTGGTCATAAAGTCTAACTAGCGGGGTTACTTGTGCATGCTGCTTGTGCCCAAAGTTGATGCTTCTTTTACCCTGGAACTCATTTAAAACTGGCAGCTTGTAAATAGGCTGGCACAGCACATCCAAATATGGTATATAGTCTCTCCTAAATCTAAAAAGTCTGTCAGGACTATGGGTGCCTTGGTGATGGATGTGGCGTGGTAATATACATCTAAAGAGGTGTAAACCTATGCCTTTAAATCATAGATGGCATAATATACCAGTTACCTCAATAAATAATAACATGATTTAAAAATGCAAATTGAGACAACATGAAAAAAAACGTAAAATATCTTAATTTTGATATTAACTATATATATATCATTACATGTTGAAGTGATACATTGGATATCTTTGGTTAAAAATGTATTATTGAAATCAAAAAGTAAAAGGTCTGTTGAACACTCATCCCCTTTCTTGACTTTGAGGTGTCAAGTGCAGCCAGCTTGTCTCAGTTTAGAGAGTCTTTCCTGACGACTAAAAGTCTAGAACTGACAGCCTTGAGGTAAAAGAGCGAAGGTGAATCACTTCTAATTTTCTTTATTACCTGGAGTAAAAGAAAATATTTGCTGGGCCAATGATTATATAAAAGGTACCAAGGACTGTGAATTTTGCACACAGCTGCAATTTTTGTTACAACCTGATTAATTTTACGATAATACGTATGTGTCTCCCTGAATATAATCGGGCTTTTACACCAGCAAAATAGGGGAGTAAAAGGATGATGTGATAGGAATCATCACCTCTGTATCTCTTATGTCTGTGTTGGTTATATGAACATCTGCAGTATCCACGGATATAGTGTTGCTTTCAATAGTTGAGGGGATGGGGAGGATGAAGAGGACTTCTACCGTAATGGACCTCACAGGATGGGTTATAGAACCAATGTGTAGACACCCTCCGTTTTAGAGAGAAATAACCACAAAACGGGTCTGCAGTCCCAGCGGTTCAACTATAGATGGCCTCAGATCAAGACTTCATCTATCACTTTACAAACTCCTTTGACTGCCTGACCAGGTTGGCGTTTTAATTTTCTGGCAGTGAGCATCAGTGCCGTGTAGTGTCTGTTAACCTTTGAATGTCTGAGTATTTTCCGTCCTGTGTACAGTCACCCTGGCCACATGTCCATCTGGGGATGACTTGGAGGGAGTTTTAGAAAGTGCAAGTGGCCATGTGTAAGGTCTTGTCAAGCCCCTATTCAAGGGATCTGAGATTCTGGATCTGAGAGCTGGCTTAAGTTAAAAAACCAAGTTGGTTTTTTTTTTTTTATCTCCATTACAATGACTCATATCAAGAGTCTTCCCCTGGATGTAGAATTTTTCACTTTTTATATGTCTGGCAGCATTTTGATGACTACTCATCTATTTTATTCCTAGGGATTTTCATACTTAATTAGCCACCACCAGCGATCATTTTAGGGTAAAAGACTTTGATTACTGCTCTAGCCCATTGGCTTATTATGGTAATTACACACAGCAAGTCTCTAAAGATTAAATAATGCCACCTGGTCCCTATTCATCTAGAAACTGGGGAGATTAGCATCTGCAACCAGCATCTCTAGCCTGTGGAGAACAGTCACAACAGAGCTATTTGAAGTGAAGATGTTGTCTTTCCCACATCAACACATTTCTTAAAACCTTGGTGAGGGAGATATCCACTGGTTCTTTCCAAGAGGAGTGACTAGAGGTGACTAAAGATTGCATAGAGTAGTTTTATTCTAATATTGTCTCCCTAAATCTTCATTTTCCTTCCTATTCTATGCTAGAATCTAGTATCTTATCCTCATTGCCTGTAGGCCACTATTGAGCTCATATTTGGAATATTTTCCAGCTGTAGGATAAATGAAGATTGCTCAGGCTTTTGTGCCATTGGCCTCTGTGGCTATCACCTGTGACCTTAAATGCAGGAGGTGCTTGGAAGCGTGGGCTCAGGGTATGCATGCCTGATGGTGGACACCTGGAGTTTGGTGTTGGCATGTGTAAGTGGGCACACACCTCAGCTGAGAAACAGCATGTAAGGGTGGCATCACAGAGGATGGGGGGCGGCAGAGGGCTGTGAGATGGAGACCGGCAGAGAGACCACGAAAGAATGCCAAAGAGCCCAGAGAAAGTAAAGATTTGCTGGCTCCCCCAGCCCCCTGCCTGCCCCTGGTTGCTTCACTACAAATGGTGTAGAAAGATCATTAAAAGCTTGAAAAAGCCACTGAAGGCTCCAGGACTCTCCTTTGCCCGCTCTGCCTGCTGCCTGCCTGCCTGCATTACATCAGCATTTCTAGGTATTTTGTGTTCAAATTTCTTTTTCTGGTTTATGTAGTTTGCAAGGAGCATGCTATTCTGCTGGTTTAAGATTAATTAGAATGCCGTCTGTATTTATTATTTCACATTTTTCTTGACTACAAAGACCTCATTATACTTAATCTGCTTAATAATCTTCTATCGTATTATTAATATTATTTAAAAAAATTTTAGTATAAACCTCTATTATAAACTCATGAATGTTTTAAATTTAGTATCATGTTTTATCAAATCTGTCATTCTGCTTTCCAGTGAGCATTTTAGACTTTTCCTATTTATTAATTCTCAATTTGACTGAATACACTATAAAGTTTATCCCTCCACTGCATTTCTGATTCCAAGTGCTGTATTTTGTATTTCAGTATCTTACTGTAAACATTTATATGTCTTTATTTTGTTTCTGTTTACCACTTCTCACTTTTTTTTCAATTGAAGTGATACCTTTATTTTTCTCATTAGATATTTGAAATATATTTTAAGGTCTTTGTTAGCTTTTTTTTTTGTGATGAGTTTCATCTGAAGTAGATTCATGTGCTAATGATTAATTTTGTGACTTGCCTTTCCTGGTATTGGAGTTTCTATTAAAAATTTATTGCTGTGGAACAAATCAACACAAACTTAATGCCTTAATGCCTTAAACTTAATGCCTTAAAGCAACATCCATTTATTTTCTCACACTTCCATGTTTCTGAAATCCTGGTAAAAGTATAAACTTATTATGCTATGTTCATCCAGAAGCCCCTCAATGTTTTTTTTTTCCCTTATAAAATGTATTTAGCTTGCTTTTGTGATCTCAAATGATGCATCTTTGTTATTTATAAGGGAATTTAACCCATTCACATTAATTTTTTTTGAAAATGGATTTGGCCTTTGTCTTGTGTTGATTGTGCCTTAATGTTTAATTAGTGGGCATGAAATATCAATAACAGATTTCGTTTATGAATAGAGTCTGATGAATAGGTTCCATCCATGTGGACTAATGAGTTGATTTTACCATTTAAAAATATTTGAACATAAAATTTTGAAACAATCTCCATTACTAGAAGAAATGATTGGTGAAGGTCTGCATGAGATTTAAGAGCAGACTGAGTCTTGACTTTTTCCTTGTTTGCCAACACCATTTCCTTTCTGCATTGTATGGTGTTGTGGCTCGTTTATCAAAGAGTAACTGTCCATATTTGTGTGGGTTTATTTCTCTGCTTTCATTATAATCCCTTGGTCTGTGTTTCTGTTTTTGTTCCAATATCATACAGTTTAGATTACTGTTGGCTGGATAATATACTTTGAAGTCAGGGAGTATGGTACCTGCAGTTTCTATTCTCACAGGGTTACTTTGGCTGTTCAGGGCTTTGTGTTTACATGCAAATTTTATAATTGTTTATTTTATTTCCTTGAGAAGAGTCATTGGGATGTTTGTTAGGTATTGCATTTTGTAGATTGATTTAGGTAATATGCCCATTTTAATGACGTTTATTCAATTCATAAGCACAGGATATCTTTCCATTTTGTGTATTTTATTCTCTTTAACAAAGTTTTAAAGCTTTCATTGAATAGGTCCTTCATCTCCTTCATTAAGTTTCTTCCCAGGAGTTTCATTCTTTTGTTACACTTGTAAACAGGATATGTAAAAAAAAACAAACAAAAAAAAAACAAAAAAAAACTGTTCTTCTAATTCATTGTTTACATATATAAAATGCAATCAACTTTTGTGTATTGATATTGTATCCTGATACTTTACTGTATGTATTTATTATTTCTAGTAGTTTCTTTTGTAGAGTCTTTTGGGTTCTCTATGTATATTATCATGTCATCTGCAAATAGTTTTGTTTCTTTGTCAATTTGTATTCCTTTCATGTCTTTTTCTTGCCTATTCTCTCTGGCTAGCCTTCCAGTACTATGCTGGACAGTAGTGGCGATAATCAACATCCTTGACTGGTTCCTGATTTTGGCAGAAATGCTTTGTTTTTCACCATTGAGTGTGATAATGACTGTGGGTTTGTCATATATGCTTTTATTATGTCTAGATAAGTTCTGTTTATTGAGAGGTTCTTTCCCCCCATAAATGGATATTGATTTGGCGACTCTGGAGGAAACTTTAGCTACGTATGGATTATATAAATTCAGAGCTGCAAATCAAATGTAGGGATGCTGTAGTTGTCCTGTGTGGCGAGCTTACTATTAGGACCATGGACAGCATCACGCAGAAGGAATATTTTCCATTAGTTGCTCTGACACAATGAAGTGCATTGAAAGTGGAGAAAAGTGAAAATATCAAGGCATGGTATCATGTTTTCTTGTACCTTCTGATGGATAAGGCTTTGTCATTAACAAAGAAAAGTATTAGAAATTTTGGTCAGGTTGGCTGACTTTAAGGAGGAGCTTAAGATGAAGGTCTCAAGAGAGAAAACACTGTCTTCACAAAAATAGTTTGATTTCTCAGGAAGACCTTACCTTTGTGTAACTTTGAGATTCTTGTGCCCTATGATTAGCTTAGTAATATTAAATGCCCTTACGTTTAGCCAACCAAATGGTCACAGGATTCAGAGAAATACTAAGGTAGTGTTTTTATCTTGAGTCAGATAATTCAGTCACACAGAATCCAATGGGATTTAGAAGTGACTTCTCAACTCTGTTCATCTTGTGCCTCTGGGTCTGTAGGCTCAGGTCTCCAGATGCCTTATAAGGCTTCTCCTGACATAGTTATAGGAAATTCAAAATTCCTGCTTTGCTTTCTCTTCATAACTCCTAGAAAGCACTGGCCTGTTTTTTTGTTTTTTTTTTTTTGTTTTGTTGTTGTTTGTTTGTTTTCCTCACGTTAGCCTCAAGGAAATTATTCAGTTCCATCTGTTTCTGTAAGAAAGGGGTGGCATTATGTTTGGGTGGTTGCGTTTTTGTATTCTGTGGGAGGGGCAACTACACAGCAACCAGACATGTCACAGAGACATGTTACAGTACATACGTCCTGTACACTCTTAGGCTAAGAGCACCATTGTTGATTTCTCTAACTTTAGTTGTGGTACAAAATGATGTTTTTCTTCCTCTTGCCTAGATATTTAACAGGAAGCGAGCTGACATTTTTAAGAATCAAGAATGGAAGGGAAGACAAGTGGGATTGGGATAAGGATAAGGAAGACTTTCCTCTGTGTTTGTGTTTGTGTTCCTTTCATGTTCTTTTCTTGCCTGCTTGCTCTGGCTGGGATTTCCAGTCCTATGTTGAACAGTAGTGGCGATAATCAACATTCATGACTGGTTCATGATTTTAGCAGAAATGCTTTCAGTTTTTCACCATTGAGTGTGATACTGACTGTGGGTTTGCCATATATGGCTTTTATTATGTTTAGATAAGTTCTGTTTACTGAGAGTTTCTTTTTCCCCATAAATGAATATTGATTTGGCAGCTCTGTAGGAAAATGTAGCTATGTCTGGATTACATGAATTCAAATCTTATATGCTTTTGTTGTATACACTTGCCAGTTTCTTTTCTTTCTTTCCTATGTTCCTACTTGGACTCAGTGTGTTGGATTCTTTTTCTCCTCTGGTGAATTGGGACGTCTATATTCTAATTTTCTTCTACTAGTGGTTATTTTTTGTTTTTATCTCCTACTTGAAGCTGTATTGGTCAATGTCAAAAAAAAAATGAGAATGCTTATTGTAGATCTGAAAACCAAATCTCATATAGTTACAAGAGAATCAGTAGAATCCCAGTTCTGCATATATCTGTGTACATTGTGTGCATGTGTGTGTTAAAGTAAGAGAAGAGAACCTAGAGATAAAATGCAAAGAATATGTGGAATATTTCTTATCAGATATTCTCTAGAAAATAATTGGTATTGGATTACTATGGTAGATGAAACAAGGTGGGATGTGCTGATAAGGTATTAAAGATACATGCTCCTATCATCGACGTCAGTGCCTTTTATAAGTCTGTCAGATAGAGGAGCAGGGCTATGTTAAAGATTACTGAATCTGTGGGGGGTCCATTTGACTGTTTTTTTAAAAAAAATGACAACTTGCTGCTTTTAAAAACATTGCTACTTTCCCCCACTTTAATTAATTACTCCAACCAAAACTCAGCTTCATCAATTGAATGAATTCAATTTTGTGCTTATATTATGCTTTATTAAATATTAATTTATAAACAGATAAACTTTGGTTCCTTCCATTTGCAACAGAAGATCTTTATTTCATAAAAATGTCCTCAATTTTTAAACTTTATTACTTTCTTGTCCTCCTTTACCTTACTTAAATGTACTCTTTACCTTTAATTTTTTTTAATTTGTATTTTTGTTTGGACCTGAATCTGTGAAGCACAGCATGAACAAAACACAAGTACAAAGTATGATTAGGAAATGAGAACAATGTGAAATCATCATAGATTGTGATAGATGAAAGCATTATCCCTAAGCTCACCACAATGAACTTGACAACAAAGATGATGATGGCTCTTCTCAACCACAACACTAAATTGATACCAAGCAGTAGAAATCAGTTGAAAGAAATTTTGGATGTATTTAGATGCCAATTTAAAAGTATAGGCCTTTGTTATTATAGAGATGCAAATAAACCCATATTTTGGTGTCTTTTATATAAGAAAACAATGAGTAGTAACTTCATGAAATAGTCATTCTTTCCCTACCACTTATAAAAAACTGCTTTCACTCATTTTTGTACATGTAAGGCTTGTTTTATTTTCTAATATCCATTTCAGAAATTTCATCAGAACACATCTAAATATGCATTTTTTTCTCATTAATTATTCCTAGAACTCTGAGCTTTATAATCTTTTGATTTGCAGACTCAAGTTTTTCTTTAGTGAAGAAAAGCTTTCCTTGATTAGCTTTTAGCTTTTTAAATGTTTCTTCTATTCATCTTATCTTGGTATTGCTATTTGTATAGCTTGAATATTTCATATTTGTCTTTTAGATACTATCATTTGCATATCTTAATCTTCTCTTCCTTTTATAGGTGACTTTCCCAACTTCCTGTCCCATATGTAGCATATTTAGGTCTTATTAAACAATACTTTCTGCTATTCTTGGCGTTTCAGTGCAATTTTTTTTTCTATATTGTCTTTTAATGATATGCCATATGAAACAATTCTTCTTCCAAAATGGTGAACTAGCTTATTTTTTGTTTAAGGATTTTTTTTAAGACTTTATTTTATTTATACATACAAGCTGGGGTACAAACCAGAGGCATGGGGAGGTGAGAGGGTTCACCAAAGACAGAGTGGGGAGCAGAACAGGCAGATCAGAAGTACACTGCTGAGGGGAGCAGTGGGAGAGGCAGGAGAGGTCTGCCGCACCATGTGGGATTCTCCCCGGCCAAGCGTCGAACTCTCATTGCTGCTGCCAACAGCTCCACAGCGCAACACTCAACTGTTGCGCCACCGGGGAGGCCAACTTAGCTTATTTTAACAATTGAAAGAAAACTAAAAAGCATGTAAAACAAATACAAGAGTTGTAACATTATGAACCAAAAATTCTGACTGAAAAACACCAAACTACTTTGGTAGAAAGGACTTGCAAAACTAAGACTTGAGGGGAAGTGATGGTCAGGGAGGTGAGTGTCAGAAAATTGGTCCTGCTTTTTCCCCCCTCCTTGCCAATTCAAAAGCAGTGACTGAGAGTCTGGGCAGCTGAGCAGAACTTCTAACAGTCACAGTATTGTAAAGGCAAACATTAGAATTGGGGAAACAAGGAGTATATCAGTAAACAACATAAGCTTTCAATTGGAACACTGAAGTATTACCCCTTAGAAGTAAGGATAAAAGTAACAGACTCACTGGCAAGTCTTTTACCCCACTTTCAAATCATTCCCATTTGTGACATTTGTGATTGGATTAGGGAATATGCTTCTAAACATCTTGGCAGAGGCAAAGTAAATCCATTTTGGATGTAGAAAAATAAATTATATCTTCAAATGATCTGTAGATATTTCTGTACTTAACGTTCAACACTCAATAAGAAATAATAAAATATAAAGGTAACGGCTGATTTAAAACTGAGATAAAAAAAATCTAAAGCTATCCAAATACATGTAGATATTTAAAGAGAGCAGACACAAAATTTAAAATTACTGTGATAACATTTTAAGACATTTAATTATAAGTTGACATATTAATGAGAGACCTAGAAAAGTATAAAAAAATTGAGTGTAAGTTTAGTGTTTAATATTAAACACTAAAATAAATGAAATTAAATATTTAAGTCTGACTTTAACAGCAGACTGGACGAAGTCTTGAAAAAAGTAAATAGTTAACTGGAAGATAGGTCAGAAGAGACATCCAGACTGAAGCCAAGAGACAAGATAGAAAGATACACATACTGAAAATGAGCTTACAAAGCTCTTAGCATGCAGCTTGAATGTCTATCATTGGATTCCTTGGGGGAGAGGTCAGAGAGAATAAGGCAAAAGCAATCTTGGAAGGATATAGCTGAAAACTCTCCAAATTGATAAAAGATATCATGCCATAAAGGTAAAAGTCTACAACCCTCAAACAGGATAAGTACAAAGAAAATCCCACATTGTAAAACTATTGAAAACAAAAAGACAAAGGTAAGATCTTAGGAGAAACCAGAGAAGGTGATGTATTATTTCAAAAGAACAACATTGAACTGCCAATTGACTTTGCAGAAGACAAGGGAATAATATCTTCACAGTACTTCAGGAAAATAAGTATCAACATAGAATTCTTTACAAAATGGAAATATTCTTCAGAAGGAAAGACAAATAAAGACTTTTTAGAGAAACAAAACTGAAAATGCATCATCAATAAGCCTAGGCTGAAAGAACTTCCAAAGGGAGATTATCAGGCAAAATAAAAATAATCATATATGGAAAATTGGAGGTAAAGAAAGAATAAAGTATAACTGAAAGGGAAAATATCAGGTAAATATAAAAGAATATTATTTTTAAACCACAATAATAATGTCTTACGGGTTCTAAAATAGATTTAGAATTAAAATAAACTAAATAGAGATAATTGTCTGGGAAATATTCCAAAAGGTGAAAATATTACTAAATCTTTAGTAAATCAAGTAGTTGGGCAGTGATTGTAGATAACAGTTCACTAGAATAACATTAGTAAAATAATATATAAAAAGCAACCTATTAAAATGGAAAAAGTGAGTTAGAAATATTTAGTTAATCCAAAAGAAGATAAATATGAAAAACAAATACGAAGCAAATGGAATACAGTTATTAAGATAGTAGCTATGAACCATCACATATATCAGTAATATATGTGGTTTGGTTAGGCAGCTCTCATTATTGGAGGAAAATCCCTTCAGTGGAACTTATCTGTGAGCTATCAGTAGCCAACTCTCCAGAAACTGGGGGAAGAATACCTAGATTATCAAGGTGAATGTGGGAAGCACACCATAATATGCAACATTGGAAGCTTTTGCTCTGATTTTTCTGGCCAGTCTCCTTAAGGCAATATAATAGGACAGTGTAGTGCCAGCAGGTATGGCACTAGGCAGGTTCTCAATGATGGGCAAAAATCAAGTCCTGAAGCCATCAGTGGCTTTTTTATGGCTTTTAATTTAAACTCTGGCAACTATATACAAGGTGGCAGGCCAGGGGGCCAGGAGGCTAGCAGGCCTCCTAGCCCCCTGCAAATCTTCAGCTTCTTTGAGGCCCTTTCCGTAGAGTGCTCTTGCTGCTGCTGCTGCTGTGTGCTTTTCCTTCCCTCTGCTCTCTCATGCAAGAACACACTACACCATTCCAAGCCACACTCCCCACACTAGATAAGCTGTGCCAGCTGCACTAGGCCTGGGGAGGCCCATCCCCCAAGGGGAGGGTGGGAAAGCCTGCGAACTCTCCCGCCTACCCCACAGACAGTTAGGAAAATAAGCTTTGGAGATTCCTGTGATGAAAGCTGGACCAACTACTTTTCACAAGCTTTCAGAAAGCAACTTCGTAAAAGTAACTCACTTTTCATAAGCTCTGATTGAATCCTTCTGGTTGCAATAATTGAATATTAATCTTAGCACTTTACTAATGTTTGTACTCCTGACATTTATTTTATTTTTTTAAAGATTTATTTATTTATGCATACAAACTGGGGTACAGACCAGAGGCGTGTGGTGGCGAGAGGGTTCACCAGACAGAGTGGGGAGCAGAACAGGCAGATCGACGGAAACACACTGCTGAGGGGAGCAGCGGGTGAGGCAGGAGAGGTCTTCCGCACCATATGGGAATCTCCCCAGCCAGGCATGAAACTCACATTGCCCGCTACCGACAGCTCTACAACACAGCGCCTAACCGCTGCGCCACGGGGAGAGGCCCCTGACATTTATTTTAAATGGACACCTTTCAACCATGGATATATTGCTTGTCTATAGTTTTATTTTAAAGGGTGCTCTGTTTTCTGATTTGTCTTATTTCTTATTGATTATAAAATCTGAGAAGGCATACTTTTTCTTGATAATTCTGTTTGACTTATACTTACTAAATATATTATAGCAGTAATGATAATAGCTATTATTACTGAGCAAAGGCAGGGGATAATTTTGAAATGTAACATTCACAATGGCAGGGATCTCTACTATGTTCATAATACAGTGCAAGAACCTAGAAAAGTGCACTTAGTGTATGTCAAGAGAACCTATTGACTGAAGAGATTTTCCATAGTACTCTTGAAGGGTATTATTATCTTTATCTTACTGAGGCAAAAGTTAAGACTCAAGTAGTTAAATGCTTTTCTAAAAGTAACACAGCTAGTGAGTGACAGAGGGAAAATTTGAACCTAATTCAATCTAACTTCAGAAATGTCACTTTTCTCACTACTCAATAGGGATTTCAGGATGACTTGAGTGTCAGACTATTTGTGTTTCCTAATACATGAAAAAGTCAGTGGAGGCAGAAAACTTAACATAGCAGATTTTGTAGCCCCAAGAGTTAGAATGATAAAAAAAAATGCTCTTGCCATGAATATTTGTTAAAGAAATGGTTCTGATTTTCTTAACTCAGGAAATATGCTGCTCAACAGTCAATTCTGATTGATTAATTTTGCTGTGTCTATTTATTGATCATAACAGTACTCTTTAAGGGTAATCATTTTACCAAAAATTTCAGGGACTATCATAGGGGAGTCAGGGATGATGCCTCAAATGCAAAGAATGGAGACTTCTTTACCTAGTAATCTTAGAAGTAAGAAGATATGGGGAAGAGAAAAAGAGATTGACAATCTTTCCCAATATTATAAAAATACAAAAGAATTTCCCAAAAGCTTTAATACAAATATAACTTGTAATCTTTGCTTTGAAAGTTATCACTGGTTTAGTTATTATTCTGGATTTTTTTTTCAGAAGTACTCAAATGGTTCCCACTGACTGGGATTTTTTTCCCATATAAGTCAACTCACATGGAATTAGATTCATTATAGAATCTAGAAATGGAAACAAAACAATTCTCCTTGAATTTGTATTAAGTGACTATACATTTCTTTTGAATATAGTATCTTCAGAAGAGAGAGAACCTTTCATATTTATATTTGTTTTCTGTAAGTCCTTAATCAACTGAGGTTTTACTGTAATGTGGGAATTAACATTTCATTTCCAGAAGGCATTATTGAAACATTTTTTTTCACAGAATTCATGAAAATATGTTTGTTTTGAAGTATGAAAATAATTTGCATGGATATAAAAAATGTAGAAAAAAATTAACAAAATCACAGCCTATTTATGGGATCAAGGAAAGTAAGGGCTAGTTGTTCTAGACAAAAGGGTAAAGAGGAATTAAGTAAGATTAGCAATCAATTTCATGTTTTTATTCAACAATTCCACATAAACCTATGTTTTGTAGGGATGGAATGCAATTAAAGTCCAAAAATATTTAACTTTGTCAATCAATAATAGAACTGTCAATTTAGTTACAAATGTAAGATGGACTAAAACAGCAAGAAACAGCTTCTGCTAGTAACAGTCTATTCCAAGAGTCTTGGAACACTGCCCTGGGGCTCTGACAACAGGCATTTAAAAACAACTTCAAATTTGATAAAGGAGGCAAGTAGAAATTTTACCTTATTTCTTCAACCTTGGGATTATGGCTGTCAGAAAATGAGATTAAGAAAGTGAAAACCATCATCAGCAAACATTAATTGTTTTATTCCAGAAAGAAAATTTAGTTTCATTGACAATCTTCTGATTTTATACTTAAGACTGTATTTATTAATATCTATTTTAATATTTCCTCAAATATGAATAGTTTGTGTTTGTGTGCATGAGTGTGTGTGAGTGGTAAAATCTATCATACGTTACTTCTGCTAGAATAAACTTTTGGTGGGTTTAGCCTGAGGAATATGGAATATTAACATTTTCTTTTCAAAAGTAAGGGCCTAAATATGAAGGTAGTACATTAGGCTGTTTCTCAGTGGAAAAGAACTGAGAGATGTTTCTGAAGCAGAGTAGAGAGGTTTATATCATTCTGTTATAATTATAATGCTTTTCCTGCTCTTTGGATAAAGAGGCATCTATTGCTCTCTGCTCTAAGCTGACATGCTCTGTGATGAATTTGCTTTTAACTGTAAAACAAAGAGATTTTTCAAAGTACAGACTATAAAGACATGATGGTTTCTAAGAGGGTGACCAGTATGATGAGAGAAATATTTTTATTCATCATGTAAGTTTATGTTTTATTCTTTGAGATTAAGAAAAAAGGTACTCTTTTTGTACAAAGATCAGTGAAATCAGCCCAATAATAAATGCAAAGTTGAATTTTTAATTTTTAATTAATTTATACTGGTAATAGTAAAAAATAGCTCAAAATCAATTTTATCAAATTTTAAAGTACTTTAAAAATATGAATAATGTCAACATCATCATCATTGTTTTGCCAGAATTATATGAGACCCTGGTGGATCAGGAAATCCATAAGTTATTTTTAGGAGATAACATCTCAGTAGGAAACATGCATAAGTACTCTTTGTTATGGGCTCCTCAAACTGATAGTTTCATCTGGTCAGCTCCAGTGTTTTTACTTGACAGTACTGGAAGAGATACTTTTTACTTGGAACTTTTAGAGTGTCACTGAGTTCATAACATGAAGCATGAAACAATAGAGTTCACCAAAATTTAAATGAAAATTAAAGCACCAGCATGAATAAAGTCTTAGCTAGAAAACACATCTCCTACTGATATACCCATTCTGGCATGAGGTATAAGAGTTCTGGTATCACAGCAATGGAGAAAAGACAGAGATGTCATTTATATATATGATTTGAGCCAAGATTGAATGCCAGGATTAAATGTTGAGGAGAGAGCTGAGCCAGGGTACTGCTGAAGATTTTGCCAGAAACCTGGAAAGCAGGTGAGATAGCAGGAGGTAGGAAACACTGGGTCATCAAAGCTAATTAGGTATAACATATCTGTGTAGCCTGGAGCTGTTGATAATAGGCTGGCTGAATGAGACACTGGAAAATGCTGACTGATATCTGAATAATAGAGTACTGCAGAGACCACAAAAAGGATTGAGTCCAATAGTGTCTCTGAGGTAATTCTATTTGAATTCATCTTTGAGTTTATCTTGGTCTTTTAATTCTACTTTTAAGCTTCATGTGCTATGCTTATCTGGCTGATTCCTGATATCTGCAAGGACTGATCTGTAACTGTGTTTGTGTTTATGACAGTGTGTATGTCTGTGACCATGTCTGTTGATATCATCTATACCTAATATACTTATTTTTCAGTCTGGATTTTGAGGTTGGCTTCAAAATTGGCAAACTTTGGAGGAGTGGAAATTAGATGGTGCTCAAAACAAAATACCCAAAATATTGGTTACTGTTAGTGTCTTGTGGGAAAAGTAAAGTTTAGTTGAGAAAATGTACAAAACAGGGAGCTCCTGAAAGGTGGGTGGTGGATACCACGACAAACTCCTTATTCCTTAGTTTTCCTCAGGACATCTTCAGTTGTCCATGGAATCACTGTACAGTGTCAAAAGTATATCAAAGACAAATCAGGGCTCAGAAATGTTTTTAATTACTGGGATTTGCCAGTTCATAGTTTTAGGTTAGGAATTAGCAGTTTTATTTGTTAGTAGGTAAATTAAAAGCAAGGGAGGGAGAAAGGGAGAAAGATAGGGAGGTGACTTCACAGATAAAAATGAAAATCATATTAAGGTGGAGGTGTCAGGTAAGACTTTCAAAGAGGAATGGTACCTAAGCTGAACCTTGACAGCTGAGTGGTAGTAATCCAGATAGAAAAGGTGTAGGCGGATAGAAATTTGTGGAGAGGGATTTCTAAGTAGAGGGAAAAGCCTGGAGATGGGAAGTGCATTAGAAGAACTGCAAAGTTAGATGTGATGCAAGTGAATGGAAGACGGTGGATGCTGAGAGATGAAGTTGGAAAGAAAGAGTAAGATCATGAAGGGCCTTTTTTTTTTTAAAGATTTATTTATTTATGCATAAAGGCTGGGGTACAGGCCAGAGGCATGGGGCGGTGAGAAGGCTCACCAGAGACAGAGTAGGGAGCAGAACAGGAAGATCAGAAATACACTGCTGAAGGGAGGTGAGGCAGGAGGGGTCTGCTGCACCATGTGGGAATCTCCCTGGCTGGGCGTCGAACTCTCATCGCCATTACCGACAGCTCCACAGCGTAGCGCTTAACCGCTGCGCCACCAGGGAGGCCCATGAAGGGCCTTTTTTTTTTAAAAAAAAAAAAATTTTGCGTACTAGAAAATTTGAATCTTTATTGTTAAGATCATGTGGACCTCTAAAAGATTTTAGGTACTGGAATGTCATCTCATTTGTATTTGGTGAGTCATCCTGATGGTGGTGGTAAGGGGCTGATTAGAGGTAAGTTTGGATATAGGAAGTCAGTTAAGAGATGATTGTGGTAGTCTAGGAGAGACTTCATGGTTACCTAAACTGTGGTAGTGAGAGGGGAACTCAGTGTAAGTGGGTACTTTGGAGACAGAGTGAGAAGTTAGAATTAGCTGTTTGCTCTGATTATTTCTAATTTAAATTTTTAATTTTTAAAAATTTCCACCTTTATTAAAATATAATTTCAATAAAAATAAAATCATAGGAGATATAAAATGTATAATGTGATGGATATATATATATGTATACACACACACACACACATTCTCACACACACACTCTCACCCACATGCATCATGAAAGGATTTTGCCCATAGAGTTAATGAATTAACACATCTGTCACCTAAACTTTAGGTCATCTTACAATTCAAAGTATATACCTTTTTACTAACCTCTATTTTTCTCACACCCCAGACAGCCAATTTTTTATCTCTGTTTCTTTGGCTTTTAATTTTTTCCAGATATAAAATGTAAGTGATACCATGAAGTATTTGACTTTCTCTGTCTGATTTATTTATTTAAAAAAAATTATTTATATTTGCATAGAAGAACTGGGGTGTAGGCCAGAGGTAGGGGAGGTGAGAGGATTTACCAGAGACAGGGTGGGGAGCAGAACAGGTAGATCTACTGAAATACACTGCTGAGGGGAGCAGCAGGAGAGACAGGAGTGGTGTGCTGTGCCGTGTGAATTAGCTCCCTGGCCCAGGCTTGAACTCAGGTGGTCATTGTGGGCTGTAGCAGTGGTAGGGCTGAGACTTAACCCCTAGGCCACAAGGGAGCCCTGATTTATTTCATTTAGCATAATGCACTCAAATTCTTTTCATGTTGTTGCAAATGACGGGATTTTCTTGTTTCTCCTGATTGAGTAATATTTGTGTGTGTGTGTGTGTGTGTGTGTGTGTGTGTGTGTGTGTATCACATATTCTGTATCTGTTCATTTTTGGACACTTTGTTTCCATCTTTTGCCTATTGTAAATAATGCAGCAGTGAAAATAGGAATGTATATATCTCTTTGAGATCCCACTTTCATTTCTTTTTCATATATATTCACAATAGGATTGCTAGATCAATGGTATTTCTATATTTTTTTGTTGAATCTACATACCATTTTCTGTAATGACTACATCAATTTACATTCCTACCACCAGTGCACAGTTCTTCCCTTTTCTCCACATCCGTGTCAATTTTTACTATCTGTTGCCTTTTTGATGACTACATTCTAACATGCAAGGTGGTTTATTATTATGACTTTGATTTGCTTACCTCAATGATTCATGATTATTGGAATTTTTTATGTACCTGTTGGTCACTTATAGATCTTATTTTTTAATTAAGGCAACATTGTGACTTAGAGGGGTAGGATCCTCCTCCTTTGTGTTATTACACCATACCTACCACTAAAGCATCCATAGTCATCCACCATAGTTCATTGTGCTCTCTCCCTACTTTGTTTACACTTCTCTGTTCTTCCTGCTCTGGTAGCCTCTATCTGCAGTCAAATTTCTAGGGTTTGTTACTGGTTTGGCTCTATCTGTTCCTTTTTTTAATTTCTCTGTATTCTATATCTAAGTAACATCATCTAGTATTTGTCTTTCTCCTTCTGAATTATTTTGATTTGCATAATACTCTCCAGTTCCATCCATGTGTCCAAATGACAAGAGTTTGTCATTTTTTGGGTGTGTGTGTGTGTATTTTTTGGGTGTGTGTGTGGGATGTGGACCAGAGGTATGGGGGTGGTGGTGGTGAGAGAATTCACAAGAGACTGAGTGGGGAGAACAGGCGAATTTACTGAATTATACTGCTATTGGGAGCAGCAGGTGAGACAGGAGAGGTCTGCTCCACCATATGTGGGTTAGCTCCCTGGTCAAGGACTGAACTCAGTGGTTATATCACTGAGACTTAATACCTGTCTTTTGTGTGTGTGTGTGTGTGTGTGTGTGTGTGTGTGTGTGTGTGTGTGTATTTTTCTCTGTATCCTTGCCAACACTTGTTGTTTTGGGTCTTTTGGGGCCATTCTCACAGGTATGAGATGGCATCTCACTGTGGTTTTGATTTGCAGTTCTCTGACTATAAGTGATGATGAACATTTATTGATGTATCTGTTCACCCTCTGTATGTTTTCTTTGGATGTCTTATTTCTAATCTATTCACTACTATTTAGTTTTCTGCAATGCTGAAGAAATAGAGATGTGGCTTTCTGTTTTCTCCTCAGTATGCAAATCTCTGCTAGTGCCTTCTTCAAAAGGCTTCCTATAGAACAATACCTTTGTGACTACATGGATGGATTTCACAAACTTTTCTGAATTTGGATGGGAATATCTCTTAAAGACAGTGTTGAATAGAAGGTTCCCATTATTCAGACAATTTCCTTCTGTGATTGCTTGCTATCTCACACCATCAACCACCCCTTGGTTGGTACAAGCAAGTTTCAAGCTCATGCTGCAACATTATGGAGGTCATTCTGACTGGTTCATGCTCTGTCATGCTGAAAAATACCCTTTGTGAGTCTGAATTGGTGTCCTTGGTGACATTTCAACAAGATCAATGATTAGACAGCATTTGATTTCACAAGGATCTCCTTGGGAGCTTGTTAAATGAAAGATTTCCAGGCCCTGCCTTCAGTGATTCTGGCTCAATTGGTGTAAATCTAGAATCTAGATTTTAAAAGTGTCCTGGATAATTCTGAAACAAATGCTTAAATAATCATATTGTTACCATTCTCCCCTTCCCCCCCCCCAATAAAGAACCCTACCATTTAAATAATTTAATTATCTGTATTTTACCTGATTTCTGATGTGGAATTTGAAATAAATCTATTACAGTAAATAATGAATAAAATTGTGATTTTATGTTATATTCATTTTACCACTAATTTTAGTTTTTCTAAGGTGTAAAATCAATTTAAAATGACAGTATAGAGCTTGTTAAGTGAATGCTAAGTTATTACAGAATGTTAAAAGTAGCCTTACTTGACATTTAGAAATGGGAATATCCTGATGACAGGGCAAAGAACAGTTGTATCTTGCTGTGGGCCTTACAGAATATGCAAATGTTACAAGAGGGGATATATTCTGGGCCAACATCAGTATCACTTGGAATGTTATTATAAATGCAAATCCATAATCCCACTCTGACCTGCTGAGTCAGAGTTTTTGAGGTGGGGATCTAGCAATCTGTGTTTTATTGAGACCTCCAAGTGATTCTGATGTAATGAAGATTAGAAAATAAATAGTCTAACACATTTGTGTCTTTCCACAGAGACTGTGTGTTTGAGTTTTGAAATTTAGAAGTGTATCTTAAACTGTGAATGGTGTTGCCTGACTTCCCTAGCATAAACTCACATCTTAGAGTATTAATTAGGATTTGATTTATCTTAAAGTGACAACAAAAGAAAAGAACCGTGAATTTAAAAGATAGTCTTTGCTTTCTGTCTTACAGTATAAGTTAGGTAGAGTAATCCAGAACCTTGCATGATATTGACCTTCCATGATATTGGAGACCCAGGGTTTTTTTTTTGCTCAGTCTTGAAAGCACTATGTTCCCAGATTTACCCACTATCTCAGAAGACTTCTCTGGCCAGAGCACATGCATCTATATTGCAGTCAGGAGAAATGGAAAGAGGATGGATACACGCAGACTCCACTTCCACTTACATTCCACTGGCCAGGAGCAAGCTGTTCGTCAATTTTAGCTTCTTAGAAGGTGGGGGTCTTGATTGTAAAAGGTGATATTCATAGCTAAATTCAAGGGACTGGTTATTGAGGAAGACGAGGAAAAGAGAAATTGGATTGTTTTTACAGTTAGAGGGAGTATACACTTATCTGAAAGTGTGCATTTTTGATAAGTTCCTTTCCTCTTTTATTTTAAAACCTTTTACTCATATATAATTATTTATGTTTTCCATATTTCCATTTCAGATTTTAATCTGGTTCTTTGGTAATTTCTAATAATTTGGGGGAAAAGATAATTAATCCTACAGAAGTTTCAGTAATGGAATTATCTCTCTCCCCCTTTCGCTTTCTCACTCTATATGTACACACAATCCATATATGTATTTATGTATACATCTGAATGTGTATATAATGTTTCTATGACAAACTTTTTCTTCTCTCAAATATTATTTGCTGGTGTGAATAATTTTTGTATATGAATATATAAGGAAATTCCCCTTTTTTCTTTTAATAATGCTTCTAATGGTCTCAAGAGTTTATGAGCTATGCCATGTCATAGAATGATTCCCAAACCTTTAGGGAAATATCAAATTTACATGATAATACCAAAGACTTATTTTAGACAGCTTTAAATAATTTGCTTCTCATTTTTTCCAACTTAATATTTCCTGACATTTGAACCAGACAATGTCTGAATACAAATGTTTTATGTGTTCTTTAGTGGAGACACCTACTGTAAAGTGGTTATTGAAAAGCCTATGAATCATTCCTTTCTCTAAAATATTCAGTTCTTTAAGCTGATTGCTATTAGCTGTTCATATTATTTTAATTAGAAGAAAACATGGCTGCTGAAAATCAGCCCAAGGTTCTATAAATAAAAGTATCCATCCTGCAGAGTCAAATTTTAATTAACCTTTTAGCACGCCAACCTTTCCACTAGAATTTTTCAGGGCTTGCAGCCATTCATTTTGTTCAAAAGCCATATGGGCTATTTTTCATCTGTATGTAATTCAAATCTGTGAGAGTGTCATAGAATACAAACATTGTTCATCAGCTGTCACTTAAATACCTTTATCTCAATGAAAAGACACACAAATGAAATATAGTGCAGTGTGATGAAGGTAAAAATATGCAAGAAAGAATCAAATAACTATCTTTTGCCCCCGTTTACCTCCTTATGTGATCCCCAATTTGTTTCCTGGGCATATTTGCTTCTTAACTGTAGACTACTTGGTGATTAAAGTGTAGTTACTGGGACTCAGACAATATACATTTTCGTCACTATCCACATGAAAGCTATTTTCATAGGCTTTTTGCTGGAAAAATCCATATTTGACATAAGTAAGCATTTTTTTTTGTATGTGTGTGATTGATTTTGTATGTTGCTATGACTGTGACTAAGGAAGAAATGCCAGATCAAAGTACAAAATGTGGCTGGACCTGAATTCACTTCAGTTCCTGGTTACCAGAAAATTAGTTTTCAGGAAAATGTTTCTAATTGTTATGCAGTCAGTGAAAGACATCAAACAAAACCATAGCAACCACTGTCAGAACCTGACCTTAATAAGCAAAGAAGCCTAATATTAATTCAGTTTCTATGGTTATATTCAAAATAAATGTGATTTTTTCCATTTTAAATTTACAACTCTCACAACTGTGTTTATTACAGTAATCAAACATCAACTATATCAAATTTAGTAAACTTACTAAAAAAACCAAATGACGAAATTCTGCAGTTTGCAAATAATATCCTAAATCTATAGTTATTATTTGGTGAATCTAATTTTAATTGGAAAACACAGACTGACCGTTGAGTGTTTGTAACTGCTCATTGCTATGATCCTGCAGTGTTTGGATACTTCTCTGACCACTGCACTGTTGTTGTTTTTTTCCTGAAACTCAATTTCTTATAGGAAAATGCTTTGTAAACTATACATATACCAATATATAATTGTTCCTGCAATTGGCCGGGTCAGAAAGCTAGGTAATTAGGCAAATCGTTAGTTAAAGGTTCAGTAAGTATAGAACCTTATGGAAAGGAAAAAGTGAGAGTTTAAGGTGTTTAATCAAAGTAAACATAAAAGGACAGATAAGGTTCTACAGCTATAGAGTCAGGACTTCAACCAGGCTTTCAACCTTCAGCTCTGTCCTGCAAGCTCTATAAATACTTCCCCCACCACCTCACTCTAAGGATGCTTGGTAGGCAGTCTCTGAAAAGGCCCCCTATGATGTCCTCTCCTGCTATTTACATTCTTGGAATATGTCCTTCTTGAATGGATCTAGCAACTTATATTTGAGGAACTGGATATAGCAAACTTAATTGGATATCACTTCTCTGATTTGGTTACAAAAGATAGTGACTCATTTTTGCTGTCACTCTCTTGCTGGCTTTCTCCTTTGCTTTATAGCTGTTCACTGTCATGGATAAAGGAACAATATTGTATTGTGGTGTGATGCTCTGTGGAGAGGTTGAGGTAGAAAGAACTGAGGGAAGCTTTCTATCCAAAAGCTCCCAAAGACTTGAGGTGTCTGTCTGGCAGCTGCAAGTAACTGAGTCATACCTACTATCCTATAAGTGGGAATAAAAAAATAATTCTTTTACTTGAGCTTAGATGTAAGCCATGCCTGGACTTGTGGCCCATAGAAACTGTGAGACAATTGCTAATGTTACTTAAAGTCCCCATGTTTGAAATAATTTCTTATACATCAATAGATAAATAATATAGACTCTGAAACAGCTGTCCAACCCAGTCAGGCAGAAGGTCAGAGGAAATGGGCTGGAGGGTGGAAGGGAAAGGTGCTGTCCCATATAGGCAGAGATCAACATTCAGAGACGAAGACCTGGAAGAATAGAATGGAAGAGGGCAAGAGAAAGAAGAGAGAGGGAATAGTAGAAAGCATAATCTCAAAGGTCAGTGTTCATTCTGGCAACTGAGTAAGGGTAACACGAACATCTATGCACAGGACAGAAGGGTTGTAACCCAGCACAACCAGATAAAAACTTGGTTTGTAGAATGGAGAATGTAACAAATCTGCTGCTCCTCACCATAGATTACCACAGGCCTGAGGAATTTCAATTAGTGATCTATGTTCATGGTGGATCTCACCACTAGATCATCAGTGTAAAAATTCACAATATTTACAGTTTCGCAGGACAAATGGATCGCAGACTTATGAGTCACAAATGATGCATTTTGTATTTCATACCCAACCATTTTTTATATTTCATATTCATTTATCCTCTGAATCATGTCTTTATCCTCTGAATCATGCAGTTGCTACGGAATGATATGAATGGGGAGTGTGTGTAATATAATCTGAGGAAAGTACACTATGATGTTTATTCTGAAGCCTCTTACTGTAGCCATCCCTGCTGACATGCTTGGTGTTTGCAGAGTATGGTGCTCAGGAAAAAGCATATTTCTGTAGATATCTTTGACTTGGCTGTTAATAAGTAAAGAACTTCTGAAGTTATCATCCAATATGAGTTCCAGAGAATTCCCACAATTGTGTCAGGGACTGTTGAAAGAACTGTTTCAGGAATATGGCGAATGTTATTCTCAGCTCTCAGATGTAAAAAAAAAAAAAAGAAAAAATCCCCTTATGGTTTATGAATGAGAAGTTTTTCTGGGAAAACTTGCCTTAACACTGTGCCTGGTTCACTGACCAAGTAGCTTTATCTGAGTGGTAGGTTCTCATCACACCCCACTTCTTCTGTCCCGGTGGTTCTATCTCTCTCTCTGATTTTCCAAAAGAGCTTTATGTGGGTAGAAATGACATCCGCAATCAGGATCAGTTACCTTTTGTCCCAGCTAGTGAGCTGTACCTCTTGAAGAGAAATAGGAGGATAATCTGTTGATGCTGAGCTATAGTGTGGGGTGGAGCTGAGCCATAGTGTAATAAGCTGTAAGGGTTAGCATTTTCTCAGTATTTACTCTAGTTATTCTGCTTTGCCTGTATTTGCACCTGTATATCTAATAGGTAACTTGTATTTTCTTCCCTATCTTACTGGATGGATTCATTCACCAGCATTGGCAGCCTAGGATCCTAGTGATCCACTTCAAGTGAAGCTGACCCTGGAACTACAATTTGCTCCCCATATTTAAACAATGGTACCAGATGGACAATTTCACTGTAGTTTAGGAAGATTTCTCTTTCTATCTCAGAACTTTGCTTCCATGGGAAGATGAATAAATGGCAGTTTCTTCAGGAGTGTTTTTATCTATTCAAACCTCAATTATAAACATACAAAGATATGTTTATAAAACTCTTTTTTAGTATCAATTTCAAACATTATCTTTGATCATTTTCTGATAGATATAAATTTATCTCACTTAAACCACCTTCCTTATTTTCTTTTCCTTTTAATATAATTCATCCCTTTTTATTTTCTATATTGCTTACCTTGTGATTTTAAGTAATATGATTCACATTTTGTGTTGATTCACCACTTATAGATAGTCCCTCTATCTCCCTTACTATCATAGATAAACTATTATTTAAGTTGTAATGAAAGAATTTGTCAAGCTCTGGCACGGTATAGATTCCCCACCCCCCGCCCCCATTCTGCACACCTTTGCAACAGCTACATAAGAAAGGAAGGAAAATTATGTGAACTTTTGCAAGCATGAAAGTATTTAGTCTACTCTTATCCTTCAAAGAAAATATTCTAATTTGAAAACTATTTTCAGTCGTCAGGAATGTCGTAGAAAAGCTTGATTCATTTTGATTCTCATTCTTTGGATGTGATGTTGTTGTTGTTGTTACAAACTAATTAATGTGGTATTCTGAAGCGTTATGACAATATACTTAGTTTTGGATATTTTAGGAAAATGAATGATGCCGTTTGTTGTTCTTTCAGTGTGGAAGTGTGCACTCTTGAGTTTTGGTAAAGTCTCTTTTTAAAAAATATTCTTATCCCAATGCTTTCTTTTTGTTCTCTTTGTGAAATTCCTACTAATGGATTATTGATGCCTTTTGTTTGGTACTTTTAGTTCTTAGCTTTTCTCTTACATTTTCTATCTTCTTGACATTTCATTTACTTCTAAAGTTCTGTAGAAATTTTTGTTTCTACCATGTTATTTTAACTAAGAATTGTCCCTTCTAAATAGCATCCATTTTATAGAAGCAAAAACTTCTATCTCCCCAAAGTATTAATGCACATTTTTCATTTTAATTGCAAAATGTTCTTATAGTTCCTATATCTTTCCTCTGAATATCTCTTTGATTTGCTTCTTAGCTTCCCTTATATTGTAGTCTTTCTGTGTCTTTTCATGATCTTTGGTGACCATTCTTGTCTAATACTAAGGACCTCAAATCTTGAATGGAAGCTTTGTGATTTTTGCTTCTTACAAGGAGTCCTCCTCACTCCTGTGAAACTGGTCTGAATGATGACAAGTCCTGCTGGACCCCAGACATCAATGTAGGAAGGTCTTCTCTTCAATCTTTTAATTTTTCTAGAAAAAGAAAACACTTCCCAAACTTTACCTGGAACCGGACTACTGGTTTCCAGTAACCTGTGTAGAATGGTGCAGAAGTCTTAGGATCAGTGCCTCAACAACTAGTCATTTCAATCATATGCCACATCCTTATTCTACAATGTGTATAATATTCCAGTGATTTTATAATCATCTATTCAATATTTCCAATAATAAAACCTCCAGTTTCTCGTCCCTAGGGGTAGGGTACCTGACTATATTCATTGTTTGGAAAGAAAGGAGGAAAATTGAGGGGACTGTACATACTTTCAACCAACCATCTCTTTCCTCTCCCTTCCTGCACCTGTTTTGTTCTGTAAATTACTATTCTGACTGTATTGAATGATTCTAAGTAATGTGCATTTCTAGGGTTCAGAAGGGACTGGTGGTAGAAACCATCTCATTTTTTATCACTATCCACCTCTGCATGCATCGCACCTGTGTTAGTTCTGTCGGCCAGAATTTTTTTCCTGCTCTATGTGATAAAAGTTCTCTAAGAGCTCTTCTTTCTTGATCTTGGAGTTGATAAAAATATATTCAATATGGTATCTTTTTGTTTTGCCTGGAAGTTTGGGGTGTAGGCCAGAAGTGTGGGAGGTGGGACGATTCACCAGAGACAGAGTGGGGAGCAGATCAGGTGCATTTATTGAAATGTACTGCTAACAGGAGCAGTAGGCAAGACAGGGGATGTCTGCTACACCATGTGTGGGTTAGCTCCCTGGCTGGGGATCGAACTCAGGCTGTAGTGGTGAGAGTGCTGAGACTTAACCCCTAGGCCACCAGGGAGACTCTCTATATGATATTCTTAAGTTGAAACTGTCTAATATAAAATAATCTATCTATAAGTATACCATTTATTGAGACCTATGAGCCAGACTTTACATTAAGCCTTTATATATCTATATATAGTATATATGCATAGTCTACACATACTTATTTTAATATTCATGATTTGTTTCCATATGAGGAAACTGAAGATCAAAAATAAGTCATAAAAAATTTATTCCAATGAAAATTAACTGTTTTATTGTAGAACTTTTTAATCAACAAAAAGAAATAGACTTGTAAGAGTGACTTTCATCCCATTAGATACTGCCATAAGCTAATGTAAGACTATGTTTATGTCTTAAATATTAGATATTTTATATCAAGTTGAATGACAGGAGGTGTCACTTCCAAAAATATTGCAAACTTGAAAAAGAAGGGATATTTATTATTATGGATTGTTTTCAGATATACTGAAGATGTATCTGAAAAGTACATATTCTTCCCAGTGAGACTTGGTCATAAATATTGCCTTCAAGGGTTGAATTCTTACCAGGGTATACTGGTGAGTAAAAAGCTTGCTCTAATTTATCACTTAAAGGCTATAGGCCACAACATATAAATAAATAGAAGAAAAATATTCCAGCAAGGAAAAAGAGACAAATGTCCAGGGATCCCACTCCAAGCAAACTCAGTTCTTTTTCTTATCAAACAAAAAGAATCTTGATCTCATTAAACTGAAGGCTTAAACCTCACAGAGTTAATCATAGACAGTACTCAAGTTGCTGTATATATGAGTCCTCAGAATAGCTGTAGGCTTACAAATATTCAGCCACTGAAAAAATGTTTTCTTTTTCGTAAATAATGCATCAAAAATCTTTCAACAACAATAAAAGATTGTATTCCCCTATGGTAAAAGAATAACCAGCCTGATTCTTGCTTCCTTACCGTTTTTTCTTGCAATCAAAAAGGTAGAGCCAGAGTTGAGATGAAGGCATCTATTACCTCCAGGAACTTTTCCTAGTAAGGTGAAAGAGGAGATTTCTTCCACTCTATGTTCAGGAGCCCCGAAGTTAGGAACACTGGAATTCTGTACTACTATTTTTGATTTACTGATTCCCTGTGTACAACTTTTTATTTGATGGATAGGAGGAAGGGTCTCATTTTTATTTATTTGTAACTTTTTACTTTAATATATTTTCAAGCCTATAGGAAAGTTTCAGAAATAATACAAGGAACTAGAAATACCTCTGTAACCTCAATCCAAATTCACTATTTGCTTACCTTTTTTCCCCCATTTGTTTTCTTTCTATATTGCTTGCATTATTTTTTTCTGAATAATTGAAAATCAGGGACACCATGAATTTTTAGTCCTAAATGATTCATCACGTTTCCAAGAATATGTTCATTTTCTTAACTATTCACAGCAAAGTTATCAAAATGAGAACACTTCCTTATTTTCTCACTATTCAGCATTCAAATTAGGAACATGGAATGCATTTATTTTTTATGTCTCTTTGGTATTCTTTAATTTGGAATAGATCATCAACAACACTTAGTTTTGAGTCTTAAAATTTTGAAGGGTACATATCAATTATTTCATAGATTTCCTGTCCCTCAATTTCAGTTTACCTGACCTTTCATTACTAGTTTCAGGTTATGCATCTTTGGCCAGGAATTCCATTGAAGTGATATTTTCTCAGTGAATCATTTTTGGGACATATTAATCTAAGTGCACTGGTATTGGTGATACTAGCTTTCAGCACTTGGATAAAGCAGTGTTCACCAACCAGATTTCTTTATGACAAAGTCACTGTTTTACCTTCCTACTGAATAGGAATCTTGTGTGGAGAGATAATTTGGAACTATGTAAATATGCTGTTCATTAACTTTTACATGGTAAACTTGTTATCCACCTACAGTTTTCTAACTCTATCATTATTTATTGGTATGCCTTCCACCATAAAAATGCATTTCCTTTTCCTCTTATTTATTTACCTATTTATTCATGTCAGTATGGAGTCTTGAATTCTTACTTTTAGCCAGGTTATAATCCATTACCTTAACACATTTTGATCAACTTTTCTGAGATTTCGCCAGTGGGAATCTTTTTGAGCTGACCTGTGTGTTACTTTGAGATGTCTTCTTATTCTGTCTTACTTTCTGTCAACAAGAATTTCCAGGCTTTTCTAAAACTTTCTCTGCCCTAACTCTGGTATCATCTATTCCTCCTAGGAATTCTTGTTCCCTTAATGAGGCATAGAATTTGAAACCAAGTTCAAGTTTCAAGATGCCAATGCTACTGGTGTGTCTTTGCTCCGATGCCTTCTCAGTGACTAAAGCAAGAAAATGTGTGTGCCTTTCTTTCATAATCTTCATTATATATTTTTGCTAAAGCCTAGGATACACTTAAGGGAGTTTCAAAATTTATAAGCTGCAAAGCAAGCCTACTATCTAGCGTTTAACGTTTGTTAAGTTTTATTTTTGAGGTAATTCATGTAAGTTGATATATATATATATATATATATATACACGTTGATATATACAAGTTGTAAGTTGTAATATATATATAAGTTGTACGTTATATGTAAGTTGTACGTTAATATATATATGTTGTACGTTATGTAATATATATATAAGTTGTCTCATTAAATTATATCCTTATAGTTGATACATATATATATGTATCAACTATATTGATATGTATATATGTATATATGTGTATATGTGTATATATGTATATATGTATATATGTATTGATCTATATGTATCAACTATATTGATATATATATGTATCAACTATAAGAATACAATTTAATGAGATGAAAAAATCATACACACATCCCATTTATTCCCTAAAAAGTTATAGAACATGTTCCTTATCAAAAGGTTCTCTAGTACCCCTTCCTAGTCTCTGAACTCTCCCAAACCCTAAAAGCACTCCTTATTTTTTCACCTTATCTAATGCTTGCCTTTTTGAAGAACTTTGTTAATTTGATAATGTAATAAATATGTTGCATATATTTACTATATATTATGTACATATATAGCATTGTACATATTATATACACACATTGTATATAATGTAAGGTATATTTTTGCCTGACATTTTTGTTTAATGCTTTTTTTTAGATCATTAATTGTTGTTGACTTTTGTGAACTATCTATTGATATAGCGTTGTCTTATATGTTCTGTTAATATGATAAACTCATTGATGGGTATTTAAAATAAGCAACTTTTTGACTTTGTAAATTATCCATAGTGTTTGCTTTCTGTTACAGTCTTTTCCTATTATCTTTTTTAAGTTCTATTTGCTTTTTTAATAGCTCTTTTGTTTTGCTAAATTTCTAACAGGAAACTACATTATTGATTTCAAAACTTTATTTTCTGACATAACTATTTTACACTGTAAGATCCCCTCTTTTCAATGCTTTCCTTACTTAAACAAATATTGATATGTTCATATTAATATTTATGAGAATAATTTTTAGCTGCCAACATTTTTGCCCATTAAGTCACACCATTTTGGCAACTGTACTCATCACTTACGTGTAAGGTTCCCGATATGTGCTTTCATGACCTGTCTTGTTCAAAATTACCAAAAGAACAATACAAAACTTGTACCTGATTCTGGAGTCAGTCATCCCAACTTAACTAATAATAATTTTTGTCCATCCTTCATATTTGAGTTGATTCTTCAAATTTATTATCACTTTCCCTATGCCTAGCATTTACTGTGTATGGGAGATATTTGCTTAGCAGATTGACTACTTCTGCCAGGGGCATTGACTCTGAGTTAGTAAATACAAAGATGGAGAGATAGTGTTACATTTAGTACTAGTTAAAGTAGACAACAGTGACTCCAATGGCATCCAGTGGCTGCAGTAGGAATGCCCAATGGCAGAAGTGTCTCACTTTGGTAACTGCAGTGGAGATAATGGCTGTTTTCTGACCAGATTGGTTCTATAGTTTGACCTCATTCTTCTTTTATTTGCTTGGTTCCTTCTTGTTTGGGGAGCCTGATCTCTAGTTGTCCTAACATTTATTACTGCCCTATATCCTTCCAGTAAAACCTACTTCTGCTTAAATTATAGAGAATTGGCTTCTTTTCCTTAAAATCAGGAGTGTGAACACTTACAAGTTATAAGGGTAAGGACAGTTCATAACTAATAAATAAAACTTTAAGTACATTAAAATGCAAAGTATGAAATCAAATGAATAACAAACCCTAGACAACTATAGAATTGAGGCTGCCAGAAGGGGAGGAGGGAGGAGGAGAGCAAAGTGGGAGGGTGCCCAATGGGCTGTGGTAGTCCACCAAGCTTTGAAAGCCTCAGTGGTAGGTGTGGTGTGGTAACATATATCTAAAGAGGTGTGATCCTGTGCATCTGAATCATATTAAAAAAATAAAGATAAATAGGGAGTTAGAATAGGAACAAAAAAGGAAACTCAGTTTATTTCTCACTCTCATTACTATGTAGTATTAAGTAGCACCACGTTCTCAATTTGAAGCTGTAAATCAGGAGAGTACATAGAATAGTCTAGCACATATTCTATTCTTAGCTATAGAATGATTACATTTAAAGTTCTTTTAAATGCTGTGTGATAACAAAAGACAAAAAGTATATCAATCTTTGTTTGCATATAGTTGATTTTCATCAAGGTGCAGAGTTATTAAAAATTTGGACAAGTCTGTTTCTTTCATAGGATGGCAAAATATTACACACACACAAAAGTGTCTATCAAAAATGCTACACATTAAAGAAACATATATATTGTTTTCCAACAAAAAAATAGTTCAATTTATATCAAGACTTTATGAATTACACTGTGTGTGGACTTGGAGGTGCGCAGTTGCAGTGGAACTGTACAGCCCTCCCCTGCCTGGCTGGATGCTATCAGTAAGACCTAACATTTGCTATTATTTATACTTCTGAGTAATTTAGAATATTTTTCTTAATATTAATTATCTCTAATTTTTTTTTGTTGTTAAATTAGGGCACAATAGAGTGGAAGGTGACATGAGCCTATGAATAGAGAGACACCAGTGACAGGAAAAATAATTTGGCCCAAATAACATTAACCCTTTGCAGATTTTTTTTCTGTAACATTGTGACTATCTTCTAAAGTCCATCTCCCAGAAAATAAGTCACTTTTTAAACTTTTAAATCTAAAGTTATTTTAGAGGTTCATGGGCATAATGGTACCATTTCTTACTGACTTGATCCTCATGTGGAATAGAGATCATAATCTTTGATCTAGAGGGGTGCCAATAAGTCAGTGTTGTAAATTTCTTCAGATGATTCTAATGGATTGCCAAAGTTAAGAAACTGTCAAACCTAGGGTCTTAATGTCTCACCTGCTACCCTGCATTTCTTTCCCCAGAGGAATTATGATACCAGGTTTTTTTAAATAAGGGAGAAAAAAAATCATCTTTCATTTTAATTTTGTAAATGAAGAATATTTAAATAAGGCAGTTTCATAATAGATTATTACAGTAACACTAACTATCCTGGAAAAACTAAACATTTCATTATTTAAAAATCATCAGTATGACTAAGCATCCCACATTTTGACACTTAATACATTTTCTGGGAACTTTTACTATTAAAAGGTTAGATGAGCAATTATATTTGTGAATGTTGCTATCACCATTCCTGAGAAGGTAAAAGCTGAAACTTTGGGTCAGCTATATCTGCAACTTCTCGTAGTATTTTCCCTTTTAGGAATATCTAGACATTTTCACATTTCCAGCAAAGCAGTTAACCACCTAAATTTCTTTATTTTTTTTTAAGATTTATTTATTTATGCATATAAGTTGTGGTACAGGCTAGAGGCATGGGGCAGCGAGAGGGTTCACCAGAGACAGCGTGGGGAGCAGAACAAGCAGATAAACAAAAATACACTGCTGAGGGGAGCAGCGGGCAGGCAGGAGAGGTCTGCCACACCATGTGGGAATCTCCCGGCCAGGGTCGAACTCGCGTCACTGCCGACCGCTCCACAGCACAGCACTTATCCGCTGTGCCACCAGGGAGGCCCGCCACCTAAATTTCTTAAAACGAATTCAGTCATCAGATATTTATGTAAAACCGGAATATTTTTATGGTCATTATTTCTTTTCATCATAAATATACTTTATTAGTCCTTGTATTATCAGAAAGCAAATCTAATGAAAAAAATGAAAGATCATCACTAAAAGAGTTACAAGTGTTACCTGGTTTTCAGAATTTGTAAGTTCGGAGCAAAAAGTCAGAACACCAACTTGCAGCCTGTAATAGACAAGGTGGCACCCCTCCGAGGGGGATGGGAGAGGAGCAGTGCCCCTGATTACCAAGGTTGGAAACCTTTCAAGCGACTCCCCAAACAAAATGAAGCTAGAGGAGGTTTTCACAAGCCTCCATTTCTTAAAGGGAGCTATGGCCTTGGCGTGGTAACTCCTTCACTCAGATTCCCTATTTAACGAAGCAGGTGAAAGGCCATTTGGCACCAGTCGATTCCTTTTACGCCAGCTGCCTGTGAAGTGCGCTGTTGCCAAGCAACCAAGTCTCAGGCTTTCTTTGTGCCTGCATCAGGCTAGGAAATTCGGAGGTTTTATAAGCTGTTGTCTCTTGCAGACAACTTACACAAGAAATGCCTTTAGGTTTTTAGGGCTATTTTTTAATTCCCCACAGTAAATACATTATCCTACCTAATTTTTTCTGTTTTAGAGGAGAGGCTTTTCAGTGTTATGTGGCTATTTCTGCAGGAAAATATCAAGATCTTGACTTCAAAATAAGAAGTAATTTACATTTTAAAAGAAGAGCAAATGAGCTTCACAGCTGTATTGCATATGTTTCTTCTGTCAGTTTAATTTCTTTTCATTTTCTTCCCTTCTTTAGCTTTTGATTTTTTTATTTGCTGTCTGTTTTTCTTCGTTCCAATGCACTTCGATATGTTTCTTTTTTCTTTCTTCTTTCCAGTGACATGAATTCTACATTTTTTATACATTCATCTTTAACCAATTGCTCATCCTATGAATTTCAAGTGAATCAAGCTTTTCTTTACAAGTTCACAAGGTTTGTGTATTTTCTTCTTCGGCACTCCTTTTATTATTGTTTTAACCTCTGACTAGTGAGATTATAGGGAAATAATTCCTAGTTTTTATTTGAACTTCTTTTGTTTCTGACACAGAAACCTATGCCATTGTTCTCTGAATTCCCGGTGTGGTCTCTGCTTGTGTGATGCTTCTCTTGGCTGATTACACACAGAGTTCTCTAAGATATTTTAATTCTACATTAACATAGGATGTTCTTCTACATATCTAAGGTTACAAAGATATTTCATTGAGTGCCATTCAGATTGAAAGATCATGAAAAGGGCATGCTTTCTTTTGTTCTTTATCGCTGTGTCTGGCAATGACTCAAAATAAATGAGAACAGATTGCTCTGGTTATGCTTTTATTATCAGTGCTGGACTCTGGTGCTCTAAGGGGAAAATCTTGTTAATGAGCAAAAGAAAAAGCATTGAAGTTCTTCTGGAAAGATGTACGCTTGTTAGCAGGCAACGTAGGGGTTGTTAACATGCTCTAAAGGGAGCCTATAATCCATGTGCACAAAGACAAAGCATGCTCTTAATGTAAAGGAACTTTGTTAGAATTAGTATGCATAAATGAGAGGAGAAAAAGCATAATAGTTTTGATACAGAGCTCTCTGGGTACTAAAAGCTTCCAAGGACAGTGTCCAATATAGTTCAGGTCCCTGTCTGTGAGTTTTTCACCCGTGTGCACAACTACAAGACCACTCAAGTTTAAGAACAACAACAACACTGGTCAACAAAGTTTTAGAAAAGTCACGTTACTGAAATAAAATTAGTCATTTCCTATAAATTCATATGTGCTCAACACGAATATGACAGTCAAATACTAATTTTGGCTCGTTTTTTTTTGTAATCTGCAATAAATTGATGTTTACATCACGAAATGCATGCCAATAGTAATAGGCCTACAGTTAATACCTGTAAAAAATCAAGTCATAGACTACTTCTTAGATTTCTTTGCTAGTCTCTCGTACAGCTGTTCAGGAACATCTCTGGAGAGTGTCCAGCAGTAGTCAGGCAGCATCATAGTGGACCATTTTCCCTGGTATCTTAGTTCCATTGATGCGATATCTTGATGAAAACATTCACCATGTTAACCACTAACCATACCACAGTTTTCAGGGAAGAAATCCAGATGGGAATGAAGGAAGTGGATCTTTAGAGACATATTGCAGACAAGTTTCTGATACTGCATCAGCATGTCTTCTACTAGTTCCTTGTAGTTTTCTGCCCTAACATTCCCAAGAAAGTTTGTAGACACTAGGCGAAAAGCATTGCATGCTTGTTTTGCATCATCCTGCAGCAAGTTTTTGAATGGGTCATCTTTGAAGAGCTCTCAAATTTGAGGACCCACAAAAACTCCCTCTTCAATCTGCTTTGCTGAATCAAGGGAATTTTTCATGCAGGTATTGGAAAGCTGGTGAGGTCCGGTCCATGGCTTTCACGAAATTCTTCATCAAACCTAGTTTGATGTGAAGGGGTGGTAGCAGGATTTTGTGAGTCCTGACCAGAGCTGGGTGCTGGATATTCTTCTCTCCAACTGCTACATTTTATCTGCGAGTCTATTCCTTCTGCAAGTAGTGCAGTTCACTTGCTTGGCTATCCCGTTCACATAAGAAACACATGTATTTTGTATATCCCTGTTGCAGTCCCATCAAAAGGGCAATTAGTTTCAAATCACCACAGACATGCCAGTTGTACTTGTTATACTCAATGAAATTTAGTAGCTACTTTAAGTTATCTTATATCTCTTTCATGTGGACAGCATGCACTTCTGGAATAGATGGAAGACGGTTTCCATTGTGCAAAAGCACAGCCTTAAGACTCAGTTTCGAAGAGTCTAGAAATAGTCTCCATTGTTGTGGGTCATGAGTGATTTCTTAGGCGTTCACGAGGCCCTCAATATCAAAACAGAATACCGGAGTACTTTCCTTTCTGTAGAAAGGCTCCAACTGCTGGTGGCACTTTCGATATAAAGTAATTGTGACATCATCTTATATAAGATTCCATTGTTGGAGTCTTTTTTTTTTTTAAAGATTTATTTATTTATACATACAAGCTGGGGTACAGGCCAGAGGCATGGGGCGGCGAGAGGGTTCACCAGAGACAGAGTGGGGAGCAGAACAGGCAGATCAGAAATACACTGCTGAGGGGAGCAGTGGGCGAGGCAAGGGAGGTCTGCCGCACCATGTGGGATTCTCCCTGGCCGGGCATCGAACTCGCATCGCTGCTGCTGTCGACAGCTCCACAGCGCAGCGCTTAACCGCTGCGCCACCAGGGAGGCCCCATTGTTGGAGTCTTGATCCTAGCAATTCTGCCTTGTTCTTGGATAAGTTCAAATCACGAACCAGGTCATTTAGTTCTTCCTGTGTTAGTCTCTGTGGGGTTGATGATGCACCACAGTGAAAATCTGGATCACTACATGCTGATGAACAGGAGAAGAACAGATCAGCTCACCCTTTTCCTCATCAGATGAATCAAGAGAATATTCTGCTGGAGGTTCTGGAATAGGAAGTCCCTCACCATGTGGAACTGGTCTCAATGAGACGGAATGTTTGGGTAGACTATTCTTGACTTCTTTTGCTTCGTTATTCTGCCAGAAAGAGGAGGAACCAAGCAGAAGTAACAGTCTTTTATGTGGTTGCTTGGCTCTCTCCACACCATGGGGACTGCAAACGGCATTGATGGTCTTTTGCCATTGAACCACTGTGAAAGCTGTGTTGTACGTGAGGCACAGCATATATGCAGGGCCCAAGGCTTGTCTGTGTCACCAACCTTGCATCCAAAATAAAGACGATAAGCCTTCTTCACTGGAGAAGTAATACTTTTCTTCTGGTTGGCAAATGTCACTTCCCCACAAATAGAGCAGAAATTGTCCACGCTATTAACACACTTTCGAGGCATGACTGTTCTGTATTGTGCCTAAATGGATAAAATAATAACAGTTCTATGGAACAGTAGCTTAAACTGTCTCGCACAAAGTCTGAAATATTTTCAATGCTCAATCTTTCTGACAGGGCTTTCTATAGTGTACTGCTAACGTCAGCTTACTTCAGCAGACGCCTGACAGTAGTATTGCATTGCAACAGAAGATGATCCAATCAACTCTGCGTAATGTGTGCATGATGGTATTATGCAATGCGATGCAATATTACACCACTGTATGCTGATTTAGGATGTTGTTGCAGTCCTACTGGATAAATTTATGTGGTGAAACATATAAAATGATTTATATGAAATATCTTCAAAATGAGAGCTAATAAAAATTTTTCAGGCTTATATTCATGTTCAGCACACCAAGATACTACAGATTAGGGCCTTTTTTAAACGATCTCAATGTTGACCAGTGTAGTGGAATTTATTTAACTAACAGAGGAAACAAAGAGTTATTAAGTCCATAAGTGGCAGGCTATTTCACCCTAGAGTCCACACAGTGTTCGGAAGTTCCAAACAAAAGAAAGCTGCTCCTCCAAGAAGAAATAACCCACCAAGGATGTCCTGGAGGGCGTGGCAGCCTGGGCAAGTGGTGCCTGGATCCAAGTAATAATGGTACTACCCCAGCGGGAAGTGCTCAGAGATGGGGCTGGTGAAACAATGTAGCAGCAGCCCACAGAAACAGTCACAAGGTTGGGATGAATGGCACTGGACTCTGGAACAGACAGCAGCAGAAACAATGATGGACAATCTGATAAACAGCTCTTCCTGTGTCCTCGCCCACACCCAGTAAACCCAAAGGACAACAGCAACAAGACTGAGTCTGATTTGGCTGCCCAATCACCTGCAAAGCTCCTTGGCTTCTCTTCAGAAGTAGACTGCTCCAACCTTCTTTCTTTGGAACCAAGAACAGTGTACATAGCCTACGGCTCTTCATGTCTTCAAGTCTGAACCGTTGGCATGTGGGAGGGGGCAGACTGGCAGAATGCATGCCTCTGGGACTTGCTGTTGTGCTTTCTTTTCTTTCAGAGTTCCCCAGTCCCCCATTGAGACTGTCTATTCACCTTGGTCCTTTAAACAATGATGTAAAATATATGTATAAAACCTGCCAGGGCATCCACATACCAGCAGGGCAGGGATGCCCATTTGGAGCTGCTTTTAGCTCAAGCAAAGGCCACATTTTCCAAAGCTTTGTAAAATGCCAGTCCTGCCCTGCAGTGCAGCTACAGCTTTCCGGTAACAGCTTCTCAATAAAACACCCCAAATTATCCATCCTCTCATGGGTAAATGCCCAGCCAAGTAGGGTTGGCCTAAAGTGAATCCAAAAAAACTTAACACCAGTGTAAGTCACCTTACTTGTAGGGAACCATAGGAAAGGAGTCCTGAAGCAGGTTGCAGAAAGCTGGGACAAAAGGCGTTAACACATCAAGACAATGGCTGCCATTGCCAATGTCCTTACATGTCTTTCACCCATGTGTCTCTTCCAAGGGTCCCCTTCTATGTCTCCTTCTAAGCAGTACACGGGTACAGGTTGAGCTGCAGGATCAAGACCTTTCTTTTCTTTTTTTCTTCCCCAGAGCCCACCTGTCTTTGTTTTACATAGCTTCACCTGGCCTTTCAGCTCCTCCCATCACTAGGCATGATGGGGAACTTGGTCCCTCCCCCTTTTATGGAAAGGTCTCTGTAACACACTCAAGAGAGCAATGCATTTTAGACTTGTATACCTTTTGGTGATACCTCTCCCGCCCTTTCCTCCCGGCCCCCCCCAAAAATCCCTGATATTTATCACTGTGAGATAAAGCAAAATCCATATATTACTTTTTATTTGCTCACTAAGCATTTGCTATAATATTGAAATGGACCACCTCAACATTGTCTAAAAATCCAGTTGCAGATAAATGCATCTGTTATAACTCTTAAAATAAAATGGGCTTACTTGTTAATACACTCACTACTGTGAGTGAGTAGGTGTGTACAACTTATATTTCTGGAGTTTATAAGTAAAAACAACTCTCCTTTTATGACTCAGTATTGTGATTGTCCATATTTGTAATGAAAAAATATAATAAAGGAACTATATCCTTTTCTATGTGATAAAATCAGGATACTTAACTACAGTGGATCAGAAAACAGGAAGAATGGATTTTAATCTGATTTCCATCCCTAACTAGCTTTTTGACTTTGGACATTTCCATTAATCTTAGTCTCAATTGTGTAAAGTTCTCATATTCCACTGTTAAAAATTTATTGGTAAATATGAAAATCTCTAAATCTCTAACAGTCTGATTTAGAGAAGGGATGATAAAACATTTTTTTAGCTTATAAAGTTTTAAATAAAAAAAGTATTTAAGTTTCCTTATATTTGTTCAAGGTATGTTTTGCTTATACATACAAATTCAGAATTGTATGTTATTTTACTTCAGTCAGTGGTTGAAATGCATTATTTCTGAATCTAGCTAGGTTTCAATCTACCTTCATCATTTACTAGCTGTGGAACATGGGCATGTTCCTTAATGTCTTTGTGATCAGTTTTCTCATCACAGCAGAATCCAGGACATAGGGACAGTGTAAATGTTATGTGAGATGATTCATGTAACCTCTTACCAAATCACTAGAACATTCACGTGTTCTTAAGTACCTGTGAGCTTTTACTATCACTCTGTCATCAGCTATCCCAGGTCATTATCACGCCATAGATTAGTAGTATAGTAATCACTTTCTAGTTTTAAACTCACTTCCTTTAAAATCTACTGTATGCAGGCCTCCTTTGTGGTGCAAGGGGTTAAGTCTTAGCACTATGAATCTATCCGCAGCTACTGCAACATGATTTCAATCCCCAGCCAGGAGCTTCTCACTTGATGCAGCAGGTCTCTCCTGCATTGCCTGCTGCTCCCCTCAGCAATGTATTTCAGTCAGTCCACCTGTATTGCTCCCCAGTCTGTCTCTGGTGAATCCTCTCACCACCCCCAACCCCTCTGGCCTACACCCCAATTCTAGTATGCATAAATAAATAAATCTTTTTTAAAAAATCTGTTGCATGCACTTTTCCCAGTGTAGACTACCCAAAATACAACTTTTCACAGTTTTCCCTCTGCTATAAAACTATTGCAACAGATTTCAGTGAACACCATACCCACAAAAACTGAGTATAAACTAGCCTGGCATTTAAAGATCTCATTAATACATTGACTCAATATATCTTCCCAGCTTCATTCTGTTACTTCCTCACATAGAAATGTTCTGGCTGAATGCAGCTCCCCAAATGTCCTAAGACTAAGTGTTCTGCTAGCCCATGTTAAGAAATTGAGAGCAGAGGACACCCTATTCCTTAGGGTACTCTGAGAAATAGGTCCTTATTCCCCAGAATCAATCCAGCATCTGGCACACAGTGAAAAATGAAGTATTGTTGAAATGAACTGCCTCTGCTTATATTGTTTCCCTCCAGGTGTTCTCTCTTCTTATCTTCATTTTTATAACCTCTATCCTTCAAGGTCTGGTCCAAATAGTATGAGTTGCCACTGTTCATAGGCTACCTACATTGTTTCATAGTCTTGCCATGAATCTCTCTTGTAGCATTTATATTGCGCTATGATTAAAATTATCTTGTCATTGTCACATCTTTTTAAATGACTTTGAGAGCAGTGTACTAAATCTTATACATTTTCCCCTACAATACCTATCATTTTGCTTTGATTATGTAACTGCCAATGGCTAGTTTTTGCATGAATATGACTAACAGGAGAATATTATCCATTGTTTTGTTATTATTTATTTCAAAAATTACTCTATTCTCATAGAAGCAAATCTGCATTCCTTGTTGGATTTCTGAGTCTCTGCATTGATAGTCACATTCTGTATCTAGCATGACTCCTGGTAACTGCAGAAGTCATATTGACTTTCTCATTATTTCAGGGACATGCTATATTCATTTTACTTTTTAATGTTTATTGAGGTAACATTGGTTTAAATGTTGTGTATGTTTTCAGGGTGTAGAATCATACGTCTACATGTATTGGTATCACACCATGCCCACCACCAAAGGCCTAGTAATTTTCCACCATAGTCCATAGGGACCCCTCACTCTTTAGCTCCCCTCTGATAGCCTCAATTCTGCAGTCAGATTTCAAGGATTTTTTTATTGTCTGTTCCTTTGATTTTTTATCTTTGCCTTTTTCCTTCTGGCTTGTTTTGCTTAGCTTAATCCCCTCCAGTTCTAACCATGTGTTGCAAATGGCAAGTTTTTTTTATAGCTGAGTAGTACTCCATTGTGTGTGTGTGTGTGTGCATGCGCGCGCGCCCGCACACATATGACATCTTCTTCGACTACCCATCTTATCCCTATCTCTTTGCCGATGTTTCTTTTGCCTAAGCACAATGCTATCTTTCTTTTTTTTTTTTTTTTTAGCTTCCCAAGTCTTACTTCGGTCTCATTCCAGTTTCCATTTTTTCCATGGACACTCCATGATGACTTTTGCAATATTTTTTTTTTCCTCTCATGAAAAGAGAAATTAGTGATTTAACACTTGGTAATAAAACCAAGTCATACAAAAATTTCAGAACAATGAAACTAGGAGAGACTTTAAAGGGTAAGTATTACAGAGATTCTAATACGGAAACTCGAGTAGGGCTGTTTTCATATTACCTCACTCTCTGAACATCCTTTTTTCCTCTTTCCTGAATTACATCTATAAAGATGTCATTTTGACTGCAAGTTTTGAAAACATTTATGCAACTGAATGAACTCTAACAAATAGCATGACTTTATACATAGTAAGTATAATTATGTTTTAATTCAGTTTTAGAAAAATATAGTTTAAATTTGTATCTCAATATTTCTGTGTTTAGGTTCATTCAATATTAAGTCCTTAGGGGCAGAAGGGGCAGAAGTCAAATCTGAAACTCCTGTTGAATTCTTCACATTAGCAAGCGTAATACTGATCACACTGGAGATTTTTTAGCACATGAACAAAATTCATTGTTAAATGGGATCTCCCTGCCAAAATGGCTTAGTTCACTTTAAATTTATTTCAAAACATGTGATACTCGAACTTCATTCCATTTTTCCTGGTCTATTGGTTTTAAGTTGCTGTCATACTTAACAGTTTTTTCCTGGTCTATTGCCTTCTAATTTACTGTCATACTTACTGGATTTCTCAGTAACTAAGGCAACTAAAGCTGTATTTTTGAAACTTATACGGATGCATCTTGGGGGTAGGTACACAGAATGTGATAGAATTTTCTGTCTAAATTATATTCATACTGTTTTCACCTCTTGACTGAAAATGAAAATGGGAAGTATAAATATTTGTTGAGTTGACATATAAAGAGTAGTATGTTAGATCCTTTATGTATGCCGTTTGATTCTGTCTTCTCAACCAGCTTATGTAGTTGATGGTACTAAACTTTTTATAGACATGAAAACTACAGCTTAGAAAGAAGTAATGTTTTACTCATTTCTTTATCCTTAAACTTGATCTCAAGTGTGTCTGACTACAAGGTCCCTGTCAATAGAATAGGAAAAAACAGTGCATCTCCAACTTCAATGTGCAAAAGAGTTACCCAAAGAACTTCCTAAAATACATATTACTGAAATCTTCACCAAAGATATCAATTTGTTAGTTTGGGGGGTGAGGCCCAGGAATCTATACTTTGATAAACACAGGAAAAGTATTCCTTTGGAAAACATTTGAGACAGGGAATAGTTGAGATTATGATGGTAACAACAACAACAATAACTATATGACATAGGAGTCAATACCACAGGTTTACCAGTTACTTACTACCTTACTATTGGTCAGACACTGTGTAGTTAAGCATTTATAACATATTTTGTCAATGAATTCTTGCAAGCACTTTATGAAGTACGTATTGTTATGACTTCTCTTTTATATAAGAAGGAAACTTAGGGACAGAGAGGTCACTTGGTTGGTATGTGTTGGGACTGGTTTGACTCTAAGACCCATGCCTACACCTCTGTGAAAGAGAGATAAATGAAAGGGAAGCAGGGATCAGCTGTCACAGAGCCTAAAAGATGAGGACACTTATGTAAGGATAGGATTTCTATGCCTCAGTTAAGTAGGATTGGCAATGTGACATGCTCCCTGAATTTGAAATGAGGTCATTGCTTACCTTAGAAAGATCAACTTGAGTGAGAAGATGGCATAGTAAGGCAAAATTTAGAGTTGAAGAATGAATGAAATATCTGAAAAATAGCTTAAATCCTAATTTTGTGAGTTTTCAACAAAAAGTAAGGAAAGTAGTATTTTAGGGGTTATTTGATAAAAAATAAATATAGGATAGTCTTGAAAATATTGAGGGTTAGGAAAAAGAGGAGGAAAATGGATGAAAAAATTATGAGTCAGGGTCTTAAGAGAATGGGACGTGTCAGTTTTATATAGAAGCACTTCTTTTTCTTTAAAAGTTTTATTTTTGCATAGAAGAACTGGAGTGTAGGCTGGAGGTGTGGGGGTGAGCGGAGTGAGAGGACTCATCAGAGACAGAGTGGGGAGCAGAACAGTGGATTCACTGAAATACACTGCTAAGGAGAGCAGGAGAAACAGGAACGGTCTGCTGTGCCATATGTAGGTTTGCTCTTCAGCTGGGAATAGAACTCAGGCTGTCTTGGTAATAGGACTGACTGAGATTAACCCCTAAGCCACCAGGGAGGCCCTATTTTTCTGGGATAGAAGAGGACAGAGAAAGAATGTTCACACCTATGAATATTGATACTAGTTTTTGATGAGAGATGCAAACGTGAGCACTTGTGTGTTAGGAGATGGAAATTTAAAGTAGGTCATATATGATGGATTCTGTACTTTTGTTTTGGAAAATTAAGAGTCTTCAAGTAAAATGATGACTTAGAATAGCTACTATGAGGAATTAGAGGCAAACTGACAATAGATATGCTGTAGGTTTAAAAATTCAACTCGGGAAAGATCATATACTGTAGAGGCATTGGTATGTATGATTGTGCATTTTGTTCAGTGGTTTTCAGTGGGAACAGAGAAATAGACATCAGGGTTGGGTTCATCTTAGTTTGGGAGTGTGGAAAAACAAGTATTATGGGGCAATAATGAAATGTACTTGAGGGTGTTGACAGTAGTCTGGGTGAAAGAAAGAACTTCAGGACTTAAAATTTAAGGAAAACACAGAAGTCAACTCAAAATGGATAAAAGACTTGGATGTAAGACCTGAAACCATAAAATGTATAGAAGAAAATATAGGCAAAACTCTACATGACATACATCTCAGCAAAATCTTGAAAGACACATCCCTCAAAGCGAAGGAAGTGAAAGACAATATGAACAGATGGGATTATATCAAAATAAAAAGCTTCTGTACAGAAAAAGAGACATTAACCAAAACTAACAGACACCCTACCAACTGGGAAAAGATCTTTGCACACAATACATCTGATAAAGGACTGATAACAAAAATTTACAAGGAACTCACACAACTCAACAGAAAAAAAAAGCCAATAACCCAATCAAAAAATGGGCAGAAGAGCTCAAAAGGCACTTCTCCAAAGAAGAAAAGCAAATGGCCAACAGATACATGAAAAAATGCTCAACATCACTTATAATCAAGGAAATGCAAATCAAAACCACTGTGAGATACCACCTCACACCTGTGAGGATGGCACACATTAAAAATACAGGCAATAA
>PVIJ01008161.1:0-64548 GCA_004024925.1 Scalopus aquaticus
ACAAAAACAAAGCCAATAACCCAATCAAAAAATGGGCAGAAGAGCTCAAAAGGCACTTCTCCAAAGAAGAAAAGCAAATGGCCAACAGACACATGAAAAAATGCTCAACATCACTTATAATCAAGGAAATGCAAATCAAAACCACTATGAGATACCACCTCACACCTGTGAGGATGGCACACATTAAAAATACAGGCAATAACAAATGCTGGAAAGGATATGGAGAAAAAGGAACTCTTCTACACTGCTGGTGGGAATGTGAACTGGTCCAACCACTATGGAAAGCTATATGGCGATTCCTTAAACTGCTAAACATGGAGCTTCCATATGACCCAGCAATCCCACTTTTGGGAATCTACCCAAAGGACACAAAAACACTAATCCGAAAGGATACATGCACCCGTATGTTCATTGCGGCGCTATTCACAATAGCAAAGTTATGGAAGCAACCCAGATGTCCAAAAACAGATGACTGGATCAAGAAGATGTGGTACATATACACAATGGAATACTATTCAGCATTCAAAGAAGATAAACACATGCAATTTGCAGTGACATGGATGGAATTAGAGGGGATCGTATTCAGTGAAATAAGCCAGAAAGAAAGAGAAAAATATCGAATGGTTTTACTTATAACAGGACTATAAGGAAACCAAATAGGAGAGAGACAATCAGCAGGGGTGGGGTGGGGCGGGGGGAGGAAGGAAAAGGGGACAAAATGGAATAGAAAAGAACACAAAGGACCATGGAGAGGGATCACGGGTGAATTGGTGGTGGACTACCCAAGGGGAATACAAAATGTAAAGGACATAAATAACAATAAAAATATATGTTAAAAAATAATAAATAAAAATTAAGGTCTCAAACAACTGAAAGTATTGATGAGACTTTAATTTGGCCCGTCAAGTGAAATTTTATTAGTCCTTATGATGTCATTTTAGAGACGATAGATTTGAGAGTAGAGCGGGGTCCTTGGGTTCACGCTGGGAAAGGTTTCACCAGAGCTCCCTTAAGCGGCATGTGACAAGCTTCTCCATGAAACAGAGACTCAGTTATACTTAGAGAAGAGGTTTATTAGGGCAAGGAAGTAAAGGACACTTGTACAGACACAAGCGGACAGAAAGAGCTGACCCGCTGAGGGGTAGGTTTGCTAAGAGAGGCCTGTGTGGTGCAGGTCACGGGCAGACAGGCAGGCCGCTGCCCTGCAGAGATAGAGTTGGTAAAGGAAAGCACCTGCATAGGCACAGGTGGGTAGAGAAATAGCTGCCTCGACTTCTTGCCCAGATGGCACTGATATAGCCCTCTTTCAGTTGGGAGGGGCTCATCCTGGAGGATGGTTGTCTGTTTACTGGCTAGCTAGAATTAGGAAAGGGACTGGAGATTCTACATTGGGCTCAATTTCCATATTTTTGGCTCTAGAGACTGCAGTCTAGCTCCTACAAAGCCTTACCTATGCTTTGTAATTTAGGGATTGTGCTCATGGTTATGTTGATTTCTTCTACCCCCACTTCCTTATGTGGGTCTAGTTCTAATCTTATTTTGCATTATATCTCCTCCATCACTTAGGTTATACTTTCTTCTATCCTGTTTCTTACTTAGATCTCATTTTAATTTTGTTTGATTTTGATTTCAAAACAGTTAAATTCATTATTTTAAGTGTTATTCCATTGTTCTGACCTGAATTACCACTGTGGTCTGTGACTTGTTTACATTCTTCTGGTTACCTGTGTTGACCCCAGTTGGAAGTATACAAAATTCCATATTTAAATATATAATTTAATATTTTTTTTAACCAAAATACACAGGAAATCTCAATTTTAGGCAAATCTTGTATGAAGAGGATGAGAACAACAACAAAAAAGCACTGAGGAAGCATTGGTGTATAAATACAGTAAGTTTGAATTTTAATAACTTCTCACAATACAGATGTACAGTACAGTTTGTAATTACTGAAGCCTTCATTGTTGTCTTTTTGTTAAATATAAAATGTCTAACTTTATAAAATTGGAAGCCAAAAACAAAAGCCCAGGATCAGAGGGTTTTACTAGTGAGTTACATAAACCTTCAAAGATAAACTAATACCTATGCCTCTCAAAGTCTTTCAAAAATTTGAGGAATAGGGAACATTTCCAAAAATATTTATTAGTCCAACATACTCTGATATAAAAATCAGACATGGGAAAGACAATAAAAGAATGCTACAGTTCTGGGTCTTTATGATATAGCCCATATCTGTAATTCTCAAGTCTTCCATTATAAAAGACAGGTCATTATAGATAGTGAAAAAGCAAAATTATGCCCCTCCCCAAATCCCTTTTTTCTTTGAAAGATATATACAGTTATAGATTCAAAGCCTAGGCTGTGATTTAGAATATTACAATGAAGGAATTTCCTTATATCTGTACATCCTTGTTAATAAACTAACATTTCCTCTTTCTAGGCATAATAAGTGTGCATTTCTAAGCCTATATAAACAATAGGCATGGCTCATCAACTCTGTAATTAATGTGCAATGCATTTGCATCCATAAGAAGAAAATCTATTTTATGAAAGAGATACACAGAAGAGGGATAAATTCATTCTGTTTGAATACAGGTTATACCAGTGAAAACTGGTAATGGATGTGACTAATAACTGGGGTCTAAGAGGTAGACAGCAGTCTAAGAGGTAGGCAATCACAGAGGTAAAATGGTATTATAAAATAATATCTGTTTTAGAAAATTACAAGCATGAATTTGAATAATGCTAATGATGTAGTTTTAGAGTCTAAGGATTTGAGAGTGGAGTGGGGTTCTTGGGTTCACTCTGGGAAAGGTTTCACCAGGGCTCCCTTCGACGGCACGTGACAAGGTTCTCCATGAGACACAGACTCGGTTATACTTAAGGAACAGTTTTATTAGGGCAAGGAAGTAAAGGACACTTGTACAGACACAAGCGGGCAGAAAGAGCTGCCCCGCTGAGGGGCAGGTTTGCTAAGAGAGGCCTGCATGGTGCAGGTCACGGGCAGACAGGCAGGCCGCTGCCCTGCAGAGACAGAGTTGGTAAAGGAAAGCACCTGCCTAGGCACAGGTGGGTAGAGAAATGGCTGCCCAAGTTCCTGCCGGATGGTACTGATATAACCCTCTTTCAGTTGGGAGGGGGCTCATCCTGTAGGATGGCTGTCTGTTTACTGGCTAGTTAGAATTAGAAAAGAGACTGGGAGATTCTACAATGGGCTCAATCTCCATATCCTTGGCCCTAGAGACTGCTGTCTAGCAACTGCCCATGTACCCAGGGATTGTGCCAATGGTTATGTTGATTTCTTCCACCCCCACTTCCTTGTGTGGGTCTAGTTCTAATCTTATTTTGCATTATATTTTCTCCAGCACTAACATCACTTAAAATAGAAACAATAATTCAAAGATATATGCAATCCAAATTCATTGCAACATTATTTAAAATAGCCAAGAACTGGGAAAACCTAAGTGCCTATCCCAGCCTCAGATGATTGGAAAAAGAAGCCATAACATCTATTTATAAATATAGATATATAGATATATGAGTAACACTTATACAAAAAAAAAAAATGAAATTGTAACATTTGCAGCAACAGGAATAGCCATAAAGTTTGTTATTTTTAGTGAAATAAGTCAGATAGTGAAAGGAAAACATTATATGATTTCACTACTAAGTGATACATAAAGAAAAAATAAAAATAAATGAACTAAATAAAACAAAAATAAACTATTGGAATATCAGACTAATTAGTGGTTTCCAGAAGAATGGGGGCAGGTGAATGGGTAAATCAAGTAAAAGGGTTCAATTGTATGATGAAAAAAGGAATTGCACTTTTAGTGGTGAATATAATATATACACAGATGTTGAATTATACTGATGCAAAACAGAAACTTATATTAGGTATACTTATATTATTGTAATATGGTTTTAACCAATTAATAATATTGTAATCATATGTGATTGGTTTGAATCATAAGTGAATCCTATCCACCCTAGTGGAAGTCAGCGCATTGAAATTCAAGTCACATATTACAGACAAACATCTAATTGCAGAGCTTCTGGTCTTCACTCTGAGTCGTTGTCTCCTTGACATATGAATCCCCTTCCTCTCTCCTGGGAGCCTAAGTGCCCAGCCCACTCCTTTGCTCATGATACAGACCCTCATTTCACCGATGGGTTTTAAAATCTACATTCATGTATATTCTGCATATGCATTTTTCCTACTAATCTGTATGATGTTAATTTTATTTCTCAACCAGTCTGAGCAGAACCCAGAGGGGAAGGGGGAAATTTCCCCTTCACTCCTAAGGCTGGAAAGGCAAATATAAGAAGAGTGTGTGTATACATTTCTATAGCTAGCTGAAGAGTGCAGATTCTGGCAATAGTCTTTCAAATTAAAACAATTATGTTAATAACCACTGTAATAGTCAACCCAAACCAAATGGGATTGATTCAGCCTCTATACCACCTATACATTAGCATTCCTCAGTTCTTGCATCAAGTTATTTGCATTTTTATTTTTCTCCTTCTAAATTGAACATGTCTAGAGGGAAACATTAACATCATAACCTATGTAAATGTTCTCAGTTGGTGTTTACCCTTCAGTGGCATGGGGATCTAAAATGCTTTATCGTGTTGAATGAACTTCAGACACTACCTAGATGTAAGAAAATAACCCATTTGTTTATATACTTATCAATATCTATTGTCTCTGTCTCTCTATATATATTTTTTCATCCAGGTTTACCTTCTTATACCATTGAAATCATATCACAAAATGTAGGCTCTCATCTCTGCTTTATCTACCTTTGTTCACCAACAGAATTGGCCCAGAAAAAAGGAAACGAAACACTATGATTGTGACATAAAAGAAGGAAAACATCTAATATAAATAAATTTAAATTGTTTATGTTTAGACACACTAAAATTCTTTTTGTAGGGCTGATCAAAAAAAAAAAGCTGTGATATAGTGACTGTATGGGTCTTTCTTTAATTTGAGGTAATTAGATATCGATGAGGTCATCAAAATGAAGCTGAAGGAAATAAGGATGTTACCCTTGGCGCCACTGAGTCCTTTCCCCTTGAGAGCGAGCTACATTTTTACTTTGCTGAGGTATGAATTTGTGGCTTCTCATAGACAAGCCTGGCAATCTGCCATCCTCTCCCATAGAGTATATATATACTATGACCTCCCACTGATTATAATGGAGGTCACCAAATTCCTTGGCCAAAGGGAGGCTAGACAATGATGCACATAAGTCTGATACTTCCTGAGAGTACTCAGAGAGGACAGAAGCCACACCCTGAGTACCCAGCAGAGACAGACAGTATAGTGCCAGCTCCAGCCAGCACCCCCCCAGTTGGATTGTAAGAGGGTGGTCCTCAGGAAAGGGGAATGTTCCGGGTTCCCTGCCCCACCCAAGGGAGGGTGGAGCTGAGCAGGAGAGATAAGAAGACAGAGAGGAGAGAAAGTAAGAAAGGGAGCAGGATGGAGAGTCCAAAGAGGCACAAGGAGCAGAGAGACATGTGAGGAAGCTGTACTGACCTGAACTGTTTGAAACAGATGTGTGTGAGAGACCCATGGGGAAGTGACTGTGGTCACATTGATCTTGGTTTTGATTTTGCTCTTTAACTCCCAGAATTGTCTGACTGTTTCTGACCCTTTTCCATGAGTCCCTGCCAAAAGTGTTTTAGACTTATGGCAGGCTTTCAGGCCTTGCCTTGGGCCAATCCCATTTGGGTGGACTTTTGCCCACGAGGTGATGGGTAACTTTGGGTGCTTAGTTTTGAAACTATTATTCTTTGTCTTTTCTGTATCATTACACTAATTGTATTAAAGTATCTTTTCCACTTAAAGTCTTACATGTTTTGTCCTGATGCAAAAGATGGCAGAACCTATTTAGAACAGTCAGGTTTGGGGATTCTGGGGGTGCCCCTCTCCCTGCCCTGTAACAGATTGTGCTGGAGCAGTCCCTTACTTCCCCTGTGCTCTCCTGTATCCCTAGTCATGGTTCCTATGATTAATATGCAGACTGTGGCTTTTCCTCTGGCTATCAAATATTTAAACAAATATTTTGCTTTTCATATTAATGAAAAGATATTTAATTAATTAATGATGCAATTTTGTTAATTTTGGCAAACTTAAAAAGTTATAGGAACTACCTGGGGGTTATAAAATCTTTTGAGGTAAGATTAGAATTGGTAATTAGTTATATTAATGTTTTCTGATCATGGAAGAATAATCTGTTCATGATAGAAAATATAGACAGGAGAATAAAAGGCACCACTGAACTGAAAAGTAATAGTCTTAAACTAATGTTTTCCTTTTAATATACATACTGTTTTAAATTGCCACAAATACATTTTCATTTTTTAATAAAATACTTCTGTATTTTCCTGTATTGTTTCTTTGTACACATCAAATTATATGTAATCATTTTAATATTTCATAGCTTTATTTATACTAAGATTGTTTTTGCTTGTGGATATTGTTTATTTTATAAATATTTTATAGATAAGGCACATCTTTGCATAAATATTGGCTTGCATTTTATATTCTCTCCTAAGGAGAAATTTTAAAGTACAATAATGCCAGGTCAAACATAATGAATAATTTAATTCTAATTGTTATATTTTTCAATTGTTTTCTACAATTCTGGTCTTGCTCTTAGAACCTGCATTGAGTTGTCTAGAAGATGTTGAAGAATTTCACAATGTGTTTACAACAGCAGTTCCTAAAGTTGGTCTGGCTGCCAAGAACAAACTTTAGGATGACATTCTATTTAATCTTCTTGCCTACATTTATGAGGAATTCAGTTCAGTAGCTAATTCCTGTAGGATTACAGAAAAATCTACTTTCCTTCCTGAAAATGTAACAGTCCCCTTTATCATTGATAAAATTTCCTATTTTATCATATTAAATATTTCATTTCCCTGAGTCTTCATAGTGGGAATTCTATAAATCAATCAAACAACTAGATAGTGAATAAAAAGTTAGTGATTATTATCCTACATAGAATGCCCACATGGATTTTTTTTTCTTTGCCTAATTTTAATTTGAATACCTTAATGTAGCATATTTGTTCAGGAACTCATATTACTGCCTTCTTGTTATTATTAGAGTGAGAGAGCTAAACATTAATGTTATCTGCTCAGCTTCTATAGGTACATCAGGTTTTGAAGTTTGGATAGTCCAATACTCCCAGAGCATTCTCTATAGTTACTGTGACTATGTATTTGACAAATTCAACACCCATTCATAATAAAATAAGATCTTCTTTATAAACTAGGAATAGAGGAAATCTTCCTCTACTTCATAAATTATATCTACAGAAAAAAAAACCTGCAGTTAATATTATACTTAATGATAAGAAGCTATGTACTTTTTCTATAAGATAAGGAAAAAGACAAGGGTGTTTCCTCTCAACACTCCTATTCAACATTGTGTTGGATATTCTGGTTATGAAACATGATAAGAAAAGTAAATGATATGCAGATATATAGAGATAATGGGAAGGAAGAAATAAAACTTTCTGGATATCCACATTTTAAAGAGTGAACTAATTAGAGACTTAAAACCTGCACAAAAATAAACTCAAAATGTATAATGAATCTAAATATAAAACACACACACACACACACACACACACACACACAAATTAGAAAACTTCTGGAAGAAAATATGGAAGATCATATTTGGGTTTGGTGGTGAGTTCTTAAGTATACCAAAGCATATTCCATGAAAGAAAAAAAAGATAAGTTGGACTTATGAAAATTAAATTTCTGCTATTAAAAAAGAAAACACTTTAGAGAATGTAAATAAAATCCACCCACTGGGAGAAAAAATTTGCAAAATACATATCTGATAAAGGACTGCCATCCAAAATGTACAAATGACTCAAAATTCAACAATTAAGTAACAAACCCCAATTAAAACATAGGCAAAAATAAAACAAACAAACAAAATTAAAAAAGCTGAACAGATGACTCATCAAAGAAGATATTCAGGTGCAATTAAGCATATGAAAAGATGTTCAACATAATTTGTATTAATTAAATGCTAATAAAGACAACAATGAGATGCCATTACACGTCTATTAAAATGGCTAAAGACCAAAAAACTTGACAAAAATAAATGCTGACATGGATGAGTAGTAATATAAACTCTCATTCTTTGTTGGTGGGAATGCAAAATGTTATAGTCATCTTGACATCTAGTGTAGCCATTAGTTGCAAAGCATTCTCAGTTAGAAAAAATATATATATATTTTGTATATTGCCACAAATGTGCTTCTAGGTATTTATCTGAGTGATTTAAAAATTTATGTTCATGTAAATATCTGTGTTCTGACTTTAGCCATCAGCTTATTTATAATCACCAAAATCAGGAAACCTCTCAATTGATAAAAGAAAGACATGCCAGCAACAATCAATTTAGCAAAGATTTACTTTAACATTTGAAATATTAATAACAAAGTTCCAATTATTTCATGTCAGTCAGTTATCTATTTCCCCCCCTAATATTTTTTAACTACCACATATCTCCATTGGTTATTTGTTCTGATAAGTGAAGAAAGCAAGTAAATCTTATGTATCTTGACAATTATCTAGAGAAGTGAGGAAGGATAGTCCTAATAGTCTTGATGAAATGCTATTTGGGAAACCATGTGAATGTGTGTTTATTATAACAATAACTTAAGTGAAACAGATCAGAGTTCTAAATTGCCTTGTTTTAAACAACAGAAGGATTCTGTATTTATTAAGCTCTTGTGTCATGATTAGTTTGTTGAGTTTAATTCCCACAGTGTATAAGCTCCACTGCAGAAATGGAAGCAATTTCTAAGCTCCATTCCCCCCTTCCTTTCTCCAGAGGGTATTTTGTAAATTATAGCTTCTGCACACTACATAGTTCCCTAGTGGCTTACTATAGCTACTATAGTTCCCCAAAGTGCATAATGACTCCCAAGTTGCAGCTTAAATTGTGGGAAATTATAATGAATGATGGAGAGTGAAAATACCCTGGAGTTCCCTCACTGGGGGGGGGGCGGTGGGAGTAGCGGCTGGCCCTCTAATGGTTCCAGATGCAGTGCAAACAGTGTCAGTTTCAAACTTGTTTGCCACAGCTTTCCAACATAGAAAGAGAGCTCAGAGAGAAACACTGAATAAGTCAATGAGATTTTTTTATTCACATTCCTTGTACCTGATTTGCAAATAATCACTGTTCTGGCAATGCCTTTGTCATTGGAGTCACAAAATTTCCTTGAAAACGCAAAGTGCTTTTTATAGATATGCTTTTTAAAGCTATCTCTACAGTCTCCAGCTTAAAGGTCTAAATGTTCTCACTAAACAATGAAATCTATGCATTATATTGACCTAGTGTTTGTTTCTAAAAACACTACCAGGATGACTCTGGAATGAAATATGAATCATGTCAAGAAGAAAGTGATAAGAGATGCTAAGTGGGCAACTGAGATCCCTCAAGTACAGATACTGGGAATTCTCCAACATTCTCAGCAGTTTTGTCCATTAACCATTGGCAACATTTACCTCAAACCAATGGAAACACTATGTGGTGTGAAGAAAGCTTTTAGGAAACAAATAAGGAGTTATTGTGATGAACAATGTAGGGCGAAAGAGATATAAAGAGAGTTTTCCTGTTCTGTTGGGCAGAACAGTGAGTTCTCAACACAGACCTGTACAAAGATCACTAGTACTCCTCTCCCATAATCAGGCTTATTTTTTCCATATCTAAGACAACCAACACCTGACTACCCAAAAAATGTCAGTGTCTCATTATCCCAGATAGCTACTATTTCTAGAGATCTAAACCACAACACCCATCTACCCATGTGCCAGCTCTTTGCCCCCACCTTGAATCCTTTTTGTCTCTCTTACATTGTATTATGTTCTTGAATTTTTTGGTTGTCATGTTTCTTCTAATAATGCACACTTCTTTTTTTTCTTATGTGTATATTCCTTAAGATTTGATTATGGATTTTGACATTCATATGTTTTAACATTTCAAATAAAATGTATTTACCAAAATTTTAAAATAAATAATACATTAGCTGTAAAATGACCATGCCCTACAACTATACTCTTTCAAATTAGATCCTATCTTCCAAATGTCATACCAAATAATGATTACCTTTTACCCATTCAAAGGCTTCTTTTTTTATATTTATATAAGCAAATACATATATATATATATTTTTTCCTTTTCCTCTTCTGTTATATAACTGGTTGTATACTGTCTGCCTGATTATGTCAGCCCCATCCAGAATAATCTCTCCTTTGATTAACTTGAAGTCTGGTTAGAGGGCTTAGTAATAACAGCATAATCCCTTCGTGGTTGACATTAATTGACAGAATCACAGGAGTAATGGTCCCTCACTTTTACTATTTTTGGTTTTTGATAAGCAAGTCAAAGGTCCAGCCTACACTCAAGGGGGTAGGAGTATATATGGGCATGGGTCACGAGGAATTTTCTTACAAATAAGCCGTCCATAAATAAATTCTCTACAGTGAAATTGTAGGTTTGATTGCTATTTTTGAAGGATATTGACAAACAACACTACCAAAAGAATTAAACTTTTTTTATAAAGAAGTACATTCCCATTTTCTACTTATCTGTTTGATTATTTTATTATTGAAGTAACATTGCATTATAACATTGTATAAATTTCAGGATTTATTGCTGAGAATCAACATGTATATACACTACTTTAAGTTCATGGCTGACAGTCCATATCCTGGGATTCACCAACACTATGTGTTTACACATTTTGCAATGGAATATCCAGTCTGATAAGTAAAATGAGGTATTTCAGAATAGCAATTTTCTTTCTTTTATTACAAACAAATAGCTTTTCCTCTTATTACAAATTAGTTTCAATACTATTTTCATACTATTTGTTGCTACCAATAATACTTATTTCCTCTCTTATTACTCTCCAATGGGTTATCAGTCTTTAGCTTATTTATTTAAGGACATTTTTATTTATCTGACAGACTAGATTTTGCCTGTAAAAGGAATTGCAAAAATGTCTTATAATTATATAAGCCTGGCATTATTTCTTCTTTGTTTATCAATTTTTAAATTTTGGAGACATGCAAAATTTCTACTTTTATACTAACCAATTCATTTTTATGGCTTTTTGAGTTTGAGCAATAGTTGATGGTGAAGAAGGAATTGCTCATATTTTCTTTTAATAACACTGGTCAACAGTGAGACCATTACTGACTTAAAAAGGCTGATGTGCTGAACATTAATATAACCCTGAAAAATTTTTATTAGCTCTCATTTTGAAGATATTTCATATAATTCATTTTATGTTTCACCATGTAAATTTATCCAATAGGACTGCAACAACATCCTAAATCAACCTAGAATGTCATATTGCATCACATTGCATAATACCATCATGCACACATCATCCAGAGTTGATTTCATATTTTCTAATGCAATGCAATACTATTGCCAGGCGGCTGCTAAAGTAAGCTGACAACAGCAGTGCATTAGATAAAGCCCTGTCGGAAAGGTTGAGCACTGAAAATATTTCAGACTTTGTGCAGGACAGTTTAAGCTACTGTTCCATAGAACTGTTATTATTTTATCCATTTAGGCACAATACAGAACAGTAATGCCTCAAAAGTGCATTAATAGCGTGGACAATTTCTGCTCCATATGTGGGGAAGTGACATTTGCCAGCCAAAAGAAAAGTATCACTTCTCAAGTGAAGAAGACTTATCATCTTTACTTCAGATGCAAGGTTGGTGACCAAGACAAGCCTTGGGCCCTGCATATATGCTGTGCTACATGTCAAAAATGGCTTTCACAGTGGTGAAATGGCAAAAGACCATCAATGCCTTTTGCAGTCCCCATGTTGTGGAGAGAGTCAAGCAATCACATAAGGACTGTTACTTCTGCTTGGTTCCTCCTCTTTCCGATGGAATAACAAAGTAAAAGAAGTTGAGAATAGTCTACCCAAACATTCCATCTGCATTGAGATGACTGGTTCAACAACTTGCTGCAGGGTGATGTGAAACAAGCATGGAATGCTTTTTGCCTAGTGTCTACAAACTTTCTTGGAAATATTAGGGCAGAAAATGGCAAGGAACTAGTAGAAGACATGCTGATGCAGTATCAGAAACTTGACTGCAATACGTCTCTAAAGATCCACATCCTTCATTCCCAGCTGGATTTCTTCCCTGAAAACTGTGGTATGGTTAGTGATGAACATGGCGAATGTTTTCATCAAGATATCGCATCAATGGAACAAAGATACCAGGGAAAATAGTCCACTACTATGCTGGCTGACTACTGCTGGACACTCCCCAGAGATCCTCCTGAACAGCTATACAAGAGACAAGTGAAGAAATCTAAGAAGTAGTCTATGACTTGATTTTTTACAGGTATTAACCATAGGCCTATTACTATTGGCATGCATTTCGTGATGTAAACATCCATTTATTGCAGACTACAAAAAAAAACTAGAGCCAAAATTAGAATTTGACTGTCATATTCATGTTGAGCACATACAAATTGATAGGAAATGACTAATTTTATTTCAGTAACATGTCTTTTGTAAAAATTTGTTGACCACTGTAATTTATGGCTGTATGGTTTTACATTTACATAGTTTGTGTTGGGAATTTCCTCTTCATTATTTTAAATATAGATATACATTTTTAATAGAAAAGAATATATATTTATATATATATATATATATATATATGTTTGTTTCCATCTGAGATGACTTCATAGGGAAGACTTTATTTCCAAAGACAACTGCATGATTTTCCTAAGACAAGCAATATGGCTTCTACCTGATTTTCTTACTCAGGGAATAAGTGTCTATGCAAGTAGTCGCTACCCTGGTACAACCATGGCAAGATCACATGGAAAGACAGGGGGGAGGGGGAGAGTGAGAGAGAGAGAAATGACCATGGCACCCCAGCTCTTATACTCCCTAGCTCTCAGCCCAGGTACTAGATTTCACAGTCATCTTAAGATGACTCCAGGACTGGCCAGAGTTAGAATCCACAGATAAGACACTAGGTAATTATCCTGAGGATTATCCTTACATCTAAATTTCAAGGTGCTTTGCTACAGGGGAGCGGTTTATAGGATTTTTAAAAAAATAATTCTTCTAATTCTGTTACCACAAATATTCAGAATTTTAAACAGAAATTTACCAAATATAAATAATTATGATGGAGGACATCTTTATTTTATTCCTGCCTCTAGCAGAAATATTTTTAGAGCCTCCTTATTTAGCAAAATGATGTTTTTGCAGCAAAAGAAGTAGCTTAAATACTATCAAAGTATCTCTATATTCCTAGATGGTCAGTAAAGCTCTTGAACTTTTCAATTTTAATGCTCTGAACACACATCCCAGTAAACAGATGCAGCTGTAGGACCTTAGTCAGATTTTCCAAAGTGTGATTAGTTACCTTGGACTCTATTCAAGTAATATGACACTGTACTATTTATATATACTTTATTATAGACTATCTCCTATTCAAACACTACCACATGTTGAAAATAAGTCCTGATTCTGCTAAGTGTACACATTTCCACATACCCCTTTAAAAATGATATTAAATCCTATGGCCAACTTGGTGACCCTGAAATAACACTGTGCCTTTTTTAAATGCCACATAAACTGTAGAGGAAACAATTTCTCTTTTGTTCTTTTCCCAAGACTTGGTGTTTTTTGAGAAGCACTGTATTTGTTTTGAATATTGAATGAGTGGCATACTGAGGATATTTAAAACTCATGAATATCTTATTTACACCAAATCTGGGAATAGTGTTTTCATATTTCAAAAGTTTTTCTACATTAGGTTGCAGGAAAAAAAATACAGATTATTTATGAAATTCAGCACTGCATTTTCTGGTATTACTTTGGGGAATATTACCTATTTTACCCTACCTTTCAGCAATTTGTACAAATGACAAAGATAAAAAAAAGTTTTAAATGCAAATAGCTACATGTTTTTGATGAGTACATTTAGCCTTTCTGTGAGATGCCATGAGGATTTCACACAATCTGCCCTCAGATTAAGACTATTAAATCATGCAACCAGTAATTTCTAGGATTTTTTTTTTCTTAAAATATTTATGGAATCATGGTTTCATTGTTCTTTCAGGAGTAGATACCAATTATTCACTGTCCTAATTTTCAGTCGTGTGTGTGTGTGTGTGTGTGTGTGTGTGTGATCATTGTAGAGAAGAAATGGTGAACTATATACCAAGTCTGTATCAAGAGTTCTGTTCTGCCCAACAGAACAAGGAAACTCTCTTTTCATCTTTTCACTCCTACATTGTTCATGGCAATACCTCCTTTATCTATTTCCTGAAACCTTTCTTCATATCACAAGGTATTTCCATGGGTTTGAGGAAGATATTGCCAACAGCTATGGACAAGACTGCTGATAATGTTGGAGATTTCCCAGTGTCTGCCCTAGAGGGATCTCAATTGCCTAGCAGGAAGCTAGGCAAAGGCCAAGGGAGACTGCCCACTGGTTGGGCAGGGCAGTATTGCTGAGAAGGTCACACTCTCAAGATTTAGACGAGAGAGCTGATTAAGACTCAGACTGCACAGAAACAATAAAGAATGCTGCCCTCCACTTACACTTGGCTAGCAAGTGTAGAGTTCATATACCTTCAGTCTGTGGCTGGGTGTGGGACAAGAGCTTTGAAAGAGAACATTCTGAGCTCGAAGTACAAAGGAAAATGAAAAAGTGGAGGGTGGGGCACATATGGAAGAAAACCCTCTGACCAGGTGGTTGGCCCCCATTCTGACAGAACCTATTCTGACAGAACCTCGAAGCCTGTGTACAATGAATGTGACAGAGAGGAACACTATATCCCAAACCCAGTACAACTCATCAAGTCACTTAAACTTAATCCACAATAAAGGTATACAAAACATAAATATGTCCATCTTCTGGAAGAATATAATTTATCTTTGATTCTTCTGTGCTACAAAAGATGTCTGGCTTTCTACCAAAAATGAAAATAAGCATAAGTGAACAAAAAGTATAACAACATGCTGAAAGAAAACTCAGTTCCCAATACAGTGTGAGGTACAGTTCAGATATTAAACAGAGAATTTAAGATAATTATAGTTAATATGTCAAAGGGTCTACTGGAAAAAGTGAACACCATGCATGAACAAATAGGGAATTCTTTCATAGATATGGAGATAAGGAAGGAGAAAAGAAGAGACATGGAGGGACAGGGAAAGGCCAAAACAAATATTTCAAAAGAGGATGACTGAGAATTTCTATACCTAAATGAAAGAAATTAAATCAAAGACCCAAGAACTGAAAAAATGTCAAAGCAGATAAATAGCAAATAAATATGTATACAAATATCAAGTAAGTAACTGAATAGGCAAAGAAAATTACCAAGATAACAGATTCAAACTGATGAAAAGAAAAGAATGACTAAAAAGAAAATCTTAAAGGCAGTCAGCAAATAAAAGATGCTTTCCATGTGGAAGAACAAAGAGCATCAGCACTCCTGTGAGAACTTACGCACACCAAAGACAATGGCGCAGCACCTTTCAAGTCTGAAAGAAGAAAAGCTATTCACGCAGAATTCTGCATCAGTGAAAATGTTTCCCAGAAAATGAAAAATAATATTTTTTAAACAAATTAAAGCTGACAGATTTTTTTGAGAGTACATTTGCCCTGAAAGTCATATTAAAATAATTTTTAAACAAAAATAATAATATCAGAGAGAAACTTGGAATTATACATGTGCATAAAAACATAATTGTAGACAACAGAAATTACATCAATTAAGGTTAATATAAAATTCAATTCATTTTATCTTCAATAGGTAAAAAATGCAATTCTAAATCAAAAAACAGCGATGTGTTTTTCTATAGCATATACAAAAGTAAAAATTATGATAATGATAGCACAAATAAAGAAAAGGAGTGATTAGTAGGGTACTTCTGTGAAACCCTCATAATATACTTGAGGTTGTATAATTTTTTTTCCAGAGGAGAGTCCCATTTACTGAAAAAGAGGCTGTGGGCTTGGGGGGTGAGACCCGGGAGGAGCTCTAGGACAGACGTGGTAGCCAGGGTCTCTGGGAAGGGGAGAGTGAAATGGTAGGAAAGCCCACACCCTTGACTAAGGTAGAATATTGGTCTGTTTTACTGATATGCCATTGGTTTACAGTACTTTATAAGTTTCAGCAGTATAACTTTAATAGCCACAACAAAACACCTCAATTAATGTATATATCAACTACTTCCACCATAAAAGTTCCACATTAACCCATGTGACCCATTTCTCCCACCCTCCTTTTACCCTCAGTTAACTACCATTTTGTTGTCAGTCTGAGTCATTTATTATATTTTGCTTGTTTCTTTATATTCCACATACATTACCATTTGTGACAATATAAGTACAACATGAGGTGATTATGCTAAGCAAATTAAGTCAGAGAGAGGCAAATACCAAATGATTTCAGTAATACAGATAGTATTATTTTAAGGTAAAATATACCTAATTAAACATTTATTTAAAAAAAAAAGTCCTGGACAAACAAGTGGCAGAAGGCCAGTGGTGAAAATGAGATGTATCTCACATGAACTTCTGCTGTTTGTGCAGAGAGAACGCCCTTATCCATGAAGAAATTGTCCAGGAGCTTGAGGAGGAGCTGCACACAAGCTGAAAACTGACATGTAGCCCAGCAGAGAAGAGCGGGGGAAGAGGGGGCGATATCAAGTGCTTGATTTAAGGGCCTAATTAGTAGGCTAAATTTCTCCTTTCCTCGTATATACAAGTCAAGTGCTAGAAACGGACACTGCTATAAAGGACATTTAATTAGTCTCACATCTCATGAGGAGCAGATGTTTCAATAATATCTAAGCACCTTTGATGCACTGAATAGGAACCAGGAAGTGACAGCATCCTTGTGTTGTGTTGGGAATATGAAACAATAATTCAATAGACTTGTTTCTCTTAAAAACATACCATACTATGTTAAGAGGCAAACAGTAACTACTGCTGAACTCTTTCCTTATTGGTTTAAAATCACATTTAGTCTTGTGTAACTTGGAAGTGGGTTGTAAATAACAGCACAAAAAAGTCCTAAATGACTACCTCCATCAAGGCTAAATCCATTATTTCAAGGACACAGGAATGAATTATTAACTCCAAATGGACCATGCTTAGTACCTTTGTATGAGTATGATTAACTCAAAAGCCATTTTACCCTGAAAACCAAGTCTTCCCTTCTTATTACCTGGTAGGTGTGGAGACAGTGCAGTTTATGATATTGCATGCCCATTAGCACCAACTCAGGCGACTCTTTCATCTTCAAAACAGTCTATAAACCAGAGGCATATTCCTATCCATGCAGTGCCCATGCCAGCAGCTAAAGGTTTATATTTATATAGAAAACTAAGTTGAACATTTGTAGTTTCTCAGGCTAAGAAATTTTGTTCTTTTAATGCTGCTGATCCTTCACAAAACAGCATTCACTCTGACACTCTGACTTCTTATGGCCCCTTTCTGTTCCCTCTTAGTTTTAGTGCATTCTCCAAATACATAAAATATTAATCAAGAACTTCCTATGACCCTTGGTATTCTTTCCAATTTAGAATCTGTTTTCTACCATGAGCAACAACAGACGCTTTCTAGGCTTTAGCTGCCTGCACAAAGAAAGCAGATCTTTCCATCTCAGGGCCCAACAACATTTAAGCATAGTGCCAGGAGCTGCAATCACAGCACCTCAAATGTAATGTGTATTAACATTATTCAGTGAACACTAACTTCTTTCCTTTGGCTTCTAAAGTTTAATCAATATATTCTCCTATTTTTATCTAGAATAAACCATGTTTAATCCACTTTTTGGAAGAAAGTATGCAACCCACTTATTTCAAACTAAGAGATTAATATTACTTACATTTTCCAAAATATATATAAATTGTTAGCCCATTGTTTTGCAATGAAAATCAATAGTATAAAATATTTATGACATTTGACCAAGTTACTTCTTTAATTTTATTCAAAGAAAACAATCCAAAATAGATAAGCAAAACTTTTTAAAAATCTCATGCAGAAAATGTTCATGACAATTTCTATGTTGGGCGGGAATGTGAAGTTTTCTAAGTGACAACAGTAGGTGATAAGTGTGTAGTTGATACATTGAGTATTCCATAGCCATTGAAAAGTGAAGAAATGTCATTAGAATATTAAAATAGAACATGTTTATATAATTTGCTAAAAAATCAAAATATAGCTTTTGATTAAGTCAGATTAAGCCACTAATAAACATATATTTATATTACTTGAAATACACACATGTAATATATATGCAGAGATATGTATATACACACATATAGAATTTAAATAAGTTACAAGTATATACATACTATATATGTATGCATGTAAAGAGGATCTATATACACACAAAGAGTACATGTGCATCATGTGTATGTAAATATATTTATGTATATATGGAGATAATATATATTGGGCATAAGAAAATTTATTGTGCGTTTATTAAGTACTAGACAGTGAACTAAGTATTTTAGGTGCATTTATATAACATTTTCATATAAAAACCATGGGCTAAGTTTTGTTTCTTTATTTAAAAAAAAAAAAAAAAGACAACAGTCTTAAAGATTAAACCAACCAAGAATATTGCCAGAAGTCCTAAAGTTAAAAAAATGGGACAGACTTGGGACATAGAATCAAGTTTGTGTGAGTCATTGTAGTCATGAGCTGTCCTTGAGTCCCAGGGTTCAGAGGCCCTTCACTGAATCTGGAATGTTGGGAGCCTCGAGGCCCATTGTCTCATTTAAGGTCATGGCTAACCTCTTTTGTTTAAATGCAACTATATCTATTTATAATGAGAAATGCATAGTATTCAGTTTTAAAAAATTTAAAAAAATGTCTTTTAAAGCAATGATAGTCCTTTATTTCAGAGGCCACTTTGAGCTGATGAAAGCTATAAAATACCCCCATTTTCTCTGCTCTTCAACACTTCCCCAAACCCAAAAACAACATTAAAATTGAATATAATTTCAGGAGAGTCTAAGATGTCTTTGAAGTCCACTGACTTCAGGGTGTGAACATCTGATTTAAAGTGTCATCTGTCTTAGAATCATGAGTTAACCCTATTTTGATGTATCAAATAATAGACATGACTCCAATATCAGTCTTTCCTCCCTCCCATTAGCCCGATAAATGTTAAAAGGATTCTTACTATAAAGAACTCACTGCTTAGAGAGGGAAAGTCAATATCTGCAACTGAGAACATGATAAACATCCAGATGAAAGCTGAAAAATCTGGCTAATACGCCAGAGATTTCAAAAAGTATAGATGTTTAAATAGAGTGTAGTCAAAATATCCAGTAAGGCGAATTTCTCACTTAGTGATTGAAACTCTGGAGTCACAATCTCAGACAGAAAAAGAAAAACAGGATCTGTTCCACATAGAATATGATTTGTTAATTTTATTATTTAAAAAACAATAACGATATCATAGTTACATATAGTATAATAATGCATATGTGTAAAAATCTAATTTCTAGTATAGGATAGTGGTTCCAGGAAGCAAAAGCCTAAATTACAATACTAGATTCAATAGTTTTATTGAGATTTTAATGTAGTTCATGGTTTCCATATCTATAACACTACCTATCTCAAATAATTCTTGTGAAGGTTAAATAATAATGTCTGTATTTGACACATTGTAAACAAACAAAAAAAAATAAGTCAGTTGTTCTCCTTTGATTGATTTCTATTAAATTAATAAATATATAAACACATATGGGGCCTCCCTGGTGGTGCAGGGGTTAAAGTCTCAGCGCTATCAAGCTATTGCCAGCCACTGTGGCATGAGTCCCATCCCCGGCTAGGGAGCTAACCCACAAGCACAGTAGACCCCTCCTGTCTCGTCTGTTGCTCCCCTCAGCAGTGTATTTCAGTAGATCTGCCTGTTTTGCTCCCCACTCTGCATGTGGTAAATCCTCTCAATCCCCACACCTCTGGCCTACAGTCCAGTTCTTGTATGCATAAATAAATAAAAATAAATCTTTAATAAAATAAACACATAGTGTGTGATATTATAAGCATGTTATAAGGTATTGCTATTAATTAATTCTTTAGCTTCCTGTGAACTTCATACTCTTTGCTATTCACCCTCACATAGGCAGACTTTTTGGTGGGTTGAGTTTGACAGTATGTGTACACAACTATATTTATAAATATCTTTTAATCACAGTCGAAATATTGTCTTTGTTAAGTAGATTCAAATACTTGTCTTTCTTCCACACAGTTAACTCTTTTCAATGCAATCACTGTAACCACATAGGAGGAGGAGTGTGGAAGGCTTTTCTGTTTACTAACCACAAATCTGCTGACATGAGAAGGTAATTTGAGAATAATGAACATTCCTTCAAGGTACACACTGAATCTACTGTAAATTCTTCCCTTTAAGTTTACTCATCTATCAAATAGAACAGGAGGTTTTCACCTTATCTTCTGGAAATTGCTGCCAAGTGGCTATATTGATTTAGCTGGCCATTTAATGGGCTGGGTGTCTATTATATTTTACCACATTGGTAAATGGGGTTTATTTAATCCCCTTCTCAGTTTAAAAGGTTTCAGCATTGATAAAATCTGCAAAGACAGATGTGCAATAAATTGTGCTCTTTTAATGGAATTACTACACAGAATAAAATGCCAAAGAAAGATGCTCACCCCAAAGCATAAATCACCCAAGGATTTCTCTGCTTCAAGTGTATTTTGGAAGATGTGCTGCTGACAAGTAGAATTATTTAACCCTTGTAAATACAGCTTCTCTTTTAAAAAACTATTTTCCTCATGTCAAAGTCATTTGCTCACAAGTACAAAAAAGAGAAAGAGTAGAAAAGTATACCATTCATTGGACTGATTTATTCAGCAAAATGAAATAGTACAAGCAAGATCAAATTTAATTTTATAGTTATCACCCACATAACCTCTCTTCACAGTAAGCAAGCTATGGATCTTCAGGGTGTGTGTGTGTGTGTGTGTGTGTGTGTGTGTGTGTTTGCTTGAACAGCTCCCTCCTGCTTGCTGCACATCTGATCAGTTAATTGTATACATATTGCTGCAAAGTTAAGTAGTCATTTTATGTATAAATGCTTCATTTGTATATTCCTCATCATATTTATTATCCAGCAAGTCTCTTAGAATGATCACATTCTATTCCTCATTTGGCCTCCATAGATATTACATGCAAAATAAAGGTTATTAAATATATACATAAACAATGTTGTTGAGACAAATTCATGTTCATAGTGATCTTAGAAAAAATGTAAAAATCTATAAGAGAACATTGAGAGAAGAAATTCTTTTTGAATATATAGTATATATATGCACACAAAATACACAAATCAATCAAGATTGGCCATTGTTTTCATTTAGTCAGTTTTCATGAGCTCAAGCTGCACGTTCAATGTTATCTTTTGTTATGACTCAGTATTATACCACAAGCATTTTACCAAAACTTTTAAAACATTATTTTTATAACTGCATAATCATTCATTTAATGGATGTGCCATCATATTTTCGGATATCTACTTTTAATTCTGAATTTCTGTTCTCATAAGAAAAGGCCACAAAAGGTAATCCAAATTTGAGATTTCCCCTTATGATATTATTACTGTATCAGCATGGGTATATTTGTAAATTTAAGATACATAGTGCCAAACAGTTTTCAAAAATACTATGTAGTATACAAAACCTTATCTGGAATTCAGAAATCCAAAATACACTGAAACCAGTCTTTTCATAACTCATTTAGTGACTTACCTAAACTCATTGAGTGTCAGAAGCTGACCTGAAACTGACATGATGTGAAGTGTCATTATTTCCATCCAAAATTACTAAGGACATACCTGCAGATGAACAAGTAGGTGCTATTAGTCAGTGCAGAACACATACCATGATGAACTCTGGGGTGTCTCACCTAAAGGGTATTAGAAAGAAACTACTGTAGGTTTTAAGCTCCTCTTGGGCGATATCAGGGAGACTGAGGAGGCGGGATTACCTCTACATAGACTGCTGTCAGAAAGAACAATTCTTTGACCAAGCATGCCAATAAGTCTTCCTGAGGAAGGGCAGGCAACTGTGAGAAGAAAACTTTACCAGTAAACAGTTGGTACAAAAAAGTAGCAGTGACTCATTTAACCCAGAGAGTAATGATTGATGTTGTTTCTATTAGTACTTAAACAAAATTATGAAGTGGCCATGTCTTGTCTCACTTTCTCTTGGCATCAGAGTACTTTTGTCCAAAGTTGGTTTCTATGTGGGACAAAGGAGAAAAATAGGATCTTTCTCTAAGAGCCAGGACAGCTTCTGGGGATGAGTTTTTGTTTACCTACATAGAGACTAATTATATGCTGTATTTGCTTTAATTCATGAAATCCATAATTTTCCGTAGTAATTATGAAGTGTTTGTTATGGTTGCTGAAAATTGTCTTGATTTTCTAACATCTGAAAAGCATTGAATTTCAATATACACATGTCCCCATACTCTTAAGATAAAGTTTTTAAAATAAGGGTGCTTGGACTTGTTCCATTTCACAGTTGTATGTGCAAATGAACTGTAAAGGTCATGCTATTGCTACTTGACCAACTTCAGTATCCTTCCCATTTTTAGAAAGCTTGTTCTACTGCATAAGAGGATTGATGTGCACAATCCCTAACTTGATGCCCAACCTGTTAACTCTAATATTGGAATAATATATGATAAAAGTCACATTCTACAGGCACTGCCGCTCTGAGATCTCAACTGCTGGAGAGTCACTCTGTGGTCACTCTGTGATAGCCAAGCCTCCCAAAGTCTTTTCAATGAGCTACTCTCTAAATTCTGTAGTGACTGTTTTAGGGGAAATAGATGTATATTAAAAAAAGACACTGAGAGGGCCTCCCTGGTGGCACAACGGATTAAGCCTCAGCACTATGAAGTTATCCGCAGACACTACAGCACAAGTTCGATCCCCGGCCAGGGTGTTTCCCACGTGGCACTGCAGACCTCTCCTGCCTTGCCCGCTGCTCCCCTCAGCAATGTACTTCAGTAGATGTGCCTGTTCCGCTCCCCACTCTGTCTCTGGTGAATCCTCTCACTACCCCGGAGCTCTGGCCTACATACCGGTTCTTGTATGCATAAATAAATAAATCTTAAAAAAAAAGATACTGAGAGGGGAAGAGATGCTGATGAAGAGAAAGGACTTTACCTACTTCAGAAAGCAGGTACTGTCTAAGAGAGGGGCAATATTTTTCTTTGCTAGAAATGATCAGTGAATTGAAGCCCAGAGTGAGGAAGAAAATAAGCCACTTTTTGTTCATCCCTGTGTCAACAGAGAGTGACAGCAATATGAAAAAGATCAATATTTATATTGTTTAATATATTAAACAAATATTTAAACTTCTGTTTAAACAAGGTATAAAATTTATTAAGATGAAATCAAGAAGATATTTTATTATCAGGATTATACTCTACTAGAGTTGCAAAAATTTAATCCTGCACCAAAATTTCCTGGTGTGATTGTTCAAGATGTATTTTCTCGCCCCTTATTCCCTTATAATTAGATTCTGGAGACCTGTGGTGGAGACTGGGAATCTACAGTGCATGGATTTTTTTGTGTGTGTGTGTGTGAGATGGTTGGTACACTTCCCCTTGACCCAGAGATGTAAATCAGTTAGCATCTCCCTTAACCATGAATACAGTTCACAATAAAACCTTGAGAAATGACTGGGTTTCTTAAGCAGCTTTGCTGTTACTGAACACTTTGGAATAGGTTCCAACAATGACAGAACAATACTTTGGATATGGACTATCAAACTATTTTTAATCCTTGATGTTAAAAATATGCCTATCTGTTAAAAGCATTCAAAGAGTACATTCCTATTAAGATGACTTTCCTAAAAAGATCTTTAGAATTGTAATTAAAAAATTCAAATATTAGAGAATGCTGAAATAACACTTAACTTCAACTCTCCCCTCAGAGAAGTCTGGAGTCTAATCTGAACTGTTCCAGTAAAGCATCTGATATTACAGCCAACACCAATATTTAGCACAGGACTTTATAATTCCTTCTAGAATAAAGATTATTACCTATGTAAAATAAGAGAGCAGAAAGAATACCTTCTTGTGTCCTCAAGGAGACAAACAGAAGAATCAGTGGGAATGAGTATGGGGGGAATAATGGTAATATTGAAAAGGGCAATTCAAGATGTTTGCAAGAGGGCAAAAGTCTAATCATAAAATTAAGCAAGTTGAGGAGTAAGCAAAAGAGGAAACTGTACAAGAAACTAGACTAGGTCCATTTGCATAATTGTGAGCCCAGAGTACACCAGAGACAATGAGAGAACAACTAAATCAGTTGTTTTAATCTACTCAGATCTTTTCTCTTAGGATTAATACCCACTCAACATCAATGAGTAGAAATAACCATGATTCTTTTCTTTTCCTAAATCAAATATTAGTCAAATGATTTTGCTCAAAAACTCACGCTGACTGATGACCTTCATTAGAGTATCCAGTGCTCACCTGTGGGGCACCACCGTGGCTATTACATTATACTCATTATCATCTTGTAGTCATTACTGGTTTCTAGGAACTTATATCCCCAGGAATCTGGCCCAATCTAAATTACTGATGTGACCCCCAACTTCTCTCTTTAAAAGCTGAAATACAGCGCAGATGCAGCTGAAACGGTGTTCTATGCGGGTGCTGATCTTGCACACCCGCTGGCCTCCCCCAGCACGGGGAAGTCCACAGGAGCACAAGTAGGAAGCTGCCTGGGGGTTCTCCAGAGCAGAGAGAGGAAGCGAGACAAAGGAGAAAGGGATTAGTATGGAAACAGAGTACCTTTGATGAAAATTACTTCCTGCATGGAGCAGTTCTTCAATTCCCTATGCTCACATTCTGCACTCAGTATGACTGCTAAAGAAATCCTATCTGACATCATTACAAGTCTGGTAGCTTGGTTGCAACAACTTTGCCACAAGCATTTTTGCAGCATAACCAATTTGCTATAAGGCAGTTTTGTTGTCCATGAGAAAAGAAAGGAATAAATGAAAGAGGCAGTCAAAAGGTCCTCATGAAGCATTGTTAATGGCAGAATGAGGGGTACCCTGGGAACCCCAAACCTGCCCACTCTAAATGGGTTTTGCCATCTGCCACATCAAGACAAAACATTCTCTGGTGCGTAAGACTTTCAATAGAAAAGAACTTTAACATAATTAGTGTTCAACAGAGAGAAGAGAAAGAGAAAGAAAATAGTTTCCAAATCAAGCACCCCAAGTTACCCATCCCTCATGCGGCTGCTTGATTTGTGAATTGAAAAATGATACAAAACTATCATCAAATAGTTAGTACAGCAAAATTTCTTCATAATCAGTTAGTTTGGAGGCAAAAATGTTTTTGGAGAAACTGCAGTTGTTTGCAGTGAAACTACCTAGAACCTTAACACTAAACCATGAGATTTTTTTTTTAATTTTGGGTTTTTTTAAAAATAATTTTTGCATAGAAGAACTAGGGTGTGTGCCAGAAGTGTGGGGGTTAGGGATTCACCAGAGACAGAGTGGGGAGCAGAGCAGGCAGATCTAATGAAATAAACTGCTGAGGGGAGCAGCCGGGAGACAGGAGAGGTCTGTTAAGCAATGTGGGTCAGCTCCCCGGGCAGGGAACGCAGGCGGTAGTGGTGATAGTGCTAAGAGTTACCCCTACACCAACAGAAAGGTCCTTTTTAAAATTTCTTATAGATTAGATGCAATCATATACGTCATACGCTAATGTTGTGAAGGAAGTCACATTGTTCTCCACACAATTAGGAAAATGTTCTGAATTTACAAGAACAGTTTTGATTTTTTTAAAAATTATTTCTTTCCTTACAAAGCATCGGAATACTACTGTTTTCACAAGTACAGTAGTAAAATTAAAGTGTCTTTTGTTTTTTAAGCCTTGACTTTTGTTTTGTAATTATCATATTTTAGAATATATTTCATTAATATAGATGAATATCCAGTTTAAAAAACAAAATATAAGATTAGTGGGACTGATCTTTTGGTCCTTACACTGCTAATGACACTCAATTAGGGACTTGAGTTTCTTTGGCTAGTGTCTCCATATCAAAAATAATTCCATTTGAAGGAACCCTATGGAGATATAAAAGTGTCAACATTTTTTAACCTCCTCACTGGTATCTCTCTCATCTGCCTGAGACTCTGTACCTTTAATGTCTCAAGTCACTTTGAAAAGTTTGGGTTGCAAACTCATTCAGGACTAGAACAGAATCATCTGCCATTATCATTCACCTTAGACTTGCTTCAACACAAGCGACTGAAAACAACAAAGCAAATGAAATGAGAATATAGAAGAAAATATAGACTAAAAGGAAATAAGTAAAGCTAGAGAATGGGGTATGATAGAACACGTTTTTTTAATGATTATTAATAGCAATAATTGAAGATCAGTGTCAAAAGTTTAACATCACTGTTGTAGTTTAAGCATCTCTAGGAAATCTCATCAATACATATTTTTTCATTTGAGTATATCAAACTGCACAAGTTTTCAAATAACTATTATTGAGTCATTTAAGAGCATGTACTTTTCTTCTAAACTACTTAGGATAAAACATGTTTAAAAATATTTCACTCATTTCTGACTCTAGTCTCTGATGGTGGAAATTTAAATTGAATTTTAAATTATGATTTTTTCCTAATTCCTTCCAATTCAATATTATGCAAATTTAGTTTTGCAATGTGTTTTAAGTAACAGCTCTGTGCATCAATGGCTTGACATGTGACCATATGGAAGCAAAGCAGAAAAGTAAATAGTATTCTGTTCCAAGTGTCAGGAAATCTGGTTTATCACCCCAGTTCAGCCACCTGCTGCTGTGAGGTCTTGGGTAAGGTATTTAATTTCTTTAGGATTATTTACTCATCTTTAAAACAAAGGCTAAACTGCCTACTAATACACGATTGTGCCTCCTCAAAGAAAGAACAGGAAATGTGATGTTTTAATTTTAATATTTTGACTATAATTGACAGCAACTTTATATAAATATTATAATTCATAATGAGATATCATAGTATATTATAAAATTATTGCTGCATGTGGACAGGAAGATTGTTATTTTATCTCCATCTCAGCCTCAGAGAGATTGATCATCTAATATTGTTTGCAAAAGAATCATCACATGCAGGTTAAAAGTTGTTATATATGCCAAAAGAAGTATCAAATTAGTTTGAGAAGTAATGGTACAGAGAGTTTTAAAACTTTTCTGGGGCCTCCCTGGTGGCACAGTGGTTAAGTGCTGCACTGTGGAGCTGTCAGCAGAGGCGACGCCTGGCCAGGGAGATTCCCACATGGGGCGGCAGACCTCCCCTGCCTCGCCTGCTGCTCCCCTCAGCAGTGTATTTCCCTCGATCTGCCTGTTCTGCTCCCCACTCTGTCCCCGGTGAATCCTCTCGCCGCCACACCCCTCTGGCCTGTACCCCAATTTATATGCATAAATAAACAAATATTCAAAAAATAAATAAATAAAACTTTTCTGTTGCAAAACTTCTCAGAATTCTTAATACATTTATATATCCTCTGGTTGTGTAAGGTAACTATACTACATTTTCTGCAGCATAATAGATTCCAAACTCCCTGGGATATTCCTCCTGCAGCGTACTCTCAGAAATGCTCAATTAATACCATGTAACTAGAAACTGGTTGGGAAAAAAATGCTTGAAGCCAAGTTTTCTCAAACCAAGTTTTCTTTTTCCTACCACATGCAATGAAGTGTCCAGAAATGTGCTGACTGTGTTGAACATGGTTTCTTGGCTACCATCGCTTTGCAAACTACTGAATTTTCAATCTTTCTCTTTTTTTCTCTCTCCATCCTTACCTCCATTGTTTTCTGTCTCTGTACCCCTCCTTCCTTTCTCCTTTCTATCTCCCTGGCTAACATTATATATTATGTGAATATACACACATTGTGTATATATACACATAATGTTTATAATATATATATAAACACACATACATATATATTTATACACACACACACCTATCAGTTTGACTACATTGGAGAGAGTAAGAGGAAACTTTGCCCATATCATCTCTCCCCCAAAGCAACACAGCTTATGAGTTAGGGAGAACTTTTCCATCAGTGATTTCTTTTGTAAGGGAAAAAGGGAATGAATGAGCACCTGCTTTGACAGCTAAGTGGGACTCCTTCAAAGAGGCTCATTCCTCTTTGAAAAACCAGAGCACTAAACCATGACTTGGAAGGGAGGGAGGAGATTGGAAAGCAATAGAAACAAATCTTGGAGGGCAATAAGGAGTATGTTTCCTGCTGATAGTGGTGTGTGCTCCATCAGAAATCCCACCCAAGAGCCACTGGAAAACTCTAGAATTCTCCCAAAAGTTTACAGGCACCACCAATGCATACTTCACCTACACCTCCCCCCTACTCTGTGGTCTGCTCCCTGAGTGAGCAGGTGTGGTAGTGAGAGTAAGCTGTGGTGGATAGCTGGGACCACACAGTGAAAACAAACCAGGAACAGATTAAACAAGAACTGGAGTGCCACTTTTGGAAAAACAAAAGGGATGCTACAGTAGTCAGCATGGTTCACTATAGAATCAAGAAATGATATTCAAGCTTAAGAATGAGCAGGAAGTGTGGAATAGAGGTATTCATAAGTCTGAGAAACCTCAGCCTCCCCAGGAGTGAGGAAAGGTATTTCTCTCTGAAGGCAGTTGGTAGAGATTGCAGTTGTTGACTATTATATCACATGTAGATATCAACAAAAACTCTATGGGACATAGAAAACAAAGAAATGAACACAGTCATGACACTATCAGTAGAGTACCTTAATCTTCCAGTAACTAAATGCAAAGACAGGGAAATCTGACTTAACCAATAAAAAATTCAAAATGCCTGCCTTAAGGCATCTCAATGAATTACAAGAAAATATAGAAACACAATGGAAAGAAATCTGGAAAGCAACAAAGTGAACAAAATAAGAAATTTTATCAAAGAGGTAGAGATCATAAAAGAAATTCTAGAGCTGAAAAAAATCAATGATGAAATGAAGAACGCAATGGAGAGCAAAACAGCAAAATAGATAAAACATACAAATTAATTTATTAGATAAGAACATTAAAATTATTCAGTCATAGAAGGAAAAAACAAAAATGAGCAAAAGCTTACATGATCTACTATAAAACCATCAAAAGAAATAATATGAAAATTATAAGAGTGTCAGAAGAGAAAAAAGGAACAGTTAGTTTATTTAAAGAAATAATGACTGAGAACATTCCAGACCTAGGCAGAGATTTGGACATCAAAATTATGAATCTAGTAGGGCAGCCTCTAATTACTGTCCAAAACAATCTTCTTTAAGATGTACTGTAATAAAACTGTCAAAGACAGAGAATTCTAAAAAAGTAAAAGATTATAATCTATAAAGGAACCCCCATAAGGCTATCAGCATAGATGAAAAAATAAATAAGATAGGAGGGGGGAAATCCAGAAAGAACTGAGCAGCAGAGAAGGCTAAAAGACATTTTTCTAAAGAAGAACAAGTATATAGGAAAAGCTACTCAATCAACAATACTAATCTTAGGTGCAAATTAATACTACAATGAGATGTCACTTCACACCTGTTGAAACAGGTATTGTCAAAAGATAAGAATCAGAGACAACAAATGCTGGAATGAATGTGGAGAAAAAGGAATCCCTGTGTGCTCTTGGCGGGAATGTAAATTGATTCAGTCTAAATGGCAACAGCATGGAGATTGCTCAAAAAATTAAAAATTAATTATCAGGACCTCCCTGGTGGCATAGGAGTATTAACTCAGCACTATCACCAAGATGACTTGAGTTTGATCCCTAGCCAGAGAGCCAACACACATGGCACAGCAGACCTCTCCTGCCTCGCCCTCTGTACCCCTTAGCAGTGTATCTCAGTCAGTCTGCCTGTTCTGCCTCCCACTCTGTCTCTGGTGAATTCTCTCACCCCCACACCTCTGGCCTATACCCCATTTCTTCTACAAAATAAATAGATATTTAAAAATCAATTATCAACATTTCTTTGAATTTTTATTTACTTTTCGGCTTCATGACAGTACTATTCATTCAGTTATTTAGTTCTACGTCTGTTATTCTCAAGTTGATTGTGCCCTAAGAAACTAAAGAATCAGATTAGGAGTTGTATGTAAACTGTGTTAGGTAGTATTCAAGTAAGCATTGAAAGATTTGTAATGAGTAAAATACATGACACTTGGACATCTGTCTGGGTCAGATAAGCACTATCACCCTGTCATTGTTTTTTTCCATTGAATATTTCTCAGAGATGTGTGACCTGGAACCAACTCCTAGCTAAATAAAAAGTTTATTATGGGAAAACTACTTGATGCTTAAAAAAAAAAAATTCCTAAAAGCCCACTTTAGGATATGACCTGAATGCCAAAATGAGATAATGTTTTTGCAAAATTCTAAGCAAATGACTTAATTTGATGCAGATGAGTTAATTGTTCTCACTGAGTGCACATTAGCACTTGCACTCTCTTTGAATGTTTGAGTGACATCACCAAGAATGAATTAAGTTGGTGTAAAAGAAAAAGCACCTTTTTTAGAATCATGGAATTGAATGGATAGCTTACAACAATAAAGGAAGAAGTACTTAATAAATAAGATAAATGGAGTTATGAAGCTCTCAAGAAGCTCTTACATCTGCTGGGGAATCCAGAAGGCTGTACACATGCACGGGCTAGGCACATGCTCAGGAAAGAAATGAGGATTTTCTCCCAGCCTATTAATATAGTATGCAATAGCCTATGGTCTTGTAATGAAAGTGTTTATATCTTTAACCTAAACTAAGGAAAATGAAAATAAGAATGGAAATGAAAGTGGATTTAGAAGACAATTTTCAAGCTCTAGTTCTATGGTTCAGCTCCTTTTTTTCCCCCCTTTTTTGGCAGTTAATTATTGCTAAATGGACATTTATTTAGACTAGTTCTTTAGATCAAGATGTAACAGCCTATTTGAATTTTCAGTCTGTTTTTAGGCTTCAGAAGTAACACTACACCACTTTCCCAGACAAGTTTTTCTAGGTGTGTGATGGCCATTAACAAATAAATTTCTCTTCAGTGCCTTCCAGGGGATCAAATCCCTCAGGTACTAGTAAAGTCCCAGGTCTAAATCCCCACATCTGTATTGGCTCTCACAACTGGATACTTTCATTTCTCAGCATCAAGAATAAAATGTAGATATGTCAATCTTAGCAATTGTAACTATGTCTCTGAATCACAAATGCTCAGGGAAGTCTTGTTTCAGTTAGTTGAGGGGCTCGGAGAGTGAAATTTTATGAAGAGTTTGAGTGCCACTGAGCCAGCCATTAAAATCAACTGATTCTCACTATCTGATCCACACAAGCCCTCTATCCCTTAGGCTAATCTGCTTGCTATTCCTTGAGCAACATTTTCGCATGCCCACCATCTGGCTCTTTAAAAGGAAACAGCTTCTTTTTTTAAAATACCAAAACTCATATAGATTGCTTACTAAAATTTAACTCTTTTCTTGAATGTCTCCCTGAGTTCCACATATCTTACATTTTCTCAATATGTTTGAAGATTAAGTTAAACACTGCTTATTGTGATGAATTAGGAGAGTGACCTACTGGCAAGTAATTTTTTTCTTCCATGTGCATCATGCATTTCTTAAAGGAAATGAATACCTTTGTGACTGCCATTTACTCATTTAATTAGATAACATAATATAGTAAAAAAAAACCAAAAACTTCAAATTCTTTCTTAAATATGAATGCCTCTGACATATCTCTAACTTTCCTCAACCTCATTACCCAAGCACAAATAAGCTATCCCTTAAATTCAGGATTGATATTTATCACTATCCCAAGGATGTTATTTTCTGTCAACATTTTAACAAATGCTAGCAAGAACTTTTCCAGCATATTCATTCTTCTTCCGGTATTGCAAATGGGTATGTTTATAATGGTCCTTCTCACTCTTTCTAGTTGATTCAGAACTGTCTATTTCACCACCGTAAATACTAAGGACTGAATCTGCCCACTGCAGTGAATGAAAAAGACTTGCAAACGAAATGGTCTGTACCAGAGGCATAGGAGGAAGGCAATAATAGCAATAATAATGAGCACTTGTCCTTAACCCCCAGGTTCTGGCTGCAGTTACCTCGACAGCAATCAGAAAATGTGAAAAGAAAATCAATGTCATGGACACTTACATAGTTTCATGTTATTTGGCAAGGGGACAATGGACAACGAAATTAGCTTCATCGCTCACTGCCTTTTTCCTCTAAAAAGATACTGAAGAAGTTATATACAGAACAGGACAGTGGCAAATAGCAAAGGAGATACCAATTTTTATTGGGCTTTCAAATACTATAGATAAAGCTGTGTGGACTCAAACTGTGACAAAGCCAATAGACCCTCTGTTTTCCTCACAGCCAATATCCGCCTGAATTATGTAATAGGAACATTAAACAGTGATGAACACAACACATCTCTCACACACACACACATACACACACACACACACACACCATATAAGTGATCTAAAACTAGAAAAAGCAAAGCAAACAAACATGCCAAAACTGAGGGATGTGTAAATACCCAGGCCCAAGGAAACCTCTGGTCAGCTTATATTCCTACTTCATAGATACAAATATTCTTTGATACTAGATCACTATCCCATCACACAGTTGAAAAATGTGGTCTACATGTGGTCATGAACTCTATTAATTAGAAGAGTCAATAAAATTAGCTTTCTTCCTATTGTGTGTAGGAAAGAGAAGTCTTTCGCAATACAGACATTACCTTGAACACAATTCTCATTCAGCACATTTTATCTCTAACCTCACTGTTTCAGTCTGTACTTTGCCTCTTTTGTCCCAAATAGCTTTTAATCATTTGATTTTCTACATTATTCATCAGTAAATTACATGTGTTTTTGCATTATTATCTTTTTCTTGTACTCCTTTCACCAATAAAACTGACTTTTACTAGGATTTTGTTGGGTAGACACCTCCTACTATTTTTACTACTACTTACATACTACTGAACTCTATAAAACTTCGATGTATTTGTGTATCTGTCAGAGTGGAGGTCACCAAAGTAGAAACAAAAAGAAACAAAACAAATCTAGACTATAGGATTAGCAGAGCATATTATAAGGACAGATGAGATGAAGGTTGCTTCTCTCATAATAGACAATTACCTGTTGTTTGATTCTGTTTGTAGAACTGTTCATTCCCCAAGTGTAAGTTATTTGATATCAAAAAACACATATTTTTATTTCTATTCTCCCATATGTCTGTCCTAGGAAATAACTGTGAACTGGAGGTTATTCAACATTTCTGTTATATTTTATGTGACAGAATAATTCCTTTGGTGAAAATATTTTAGGTACTGTAATTCCCCATGAGAATCACAATGAAAGACTGTAAGACCAATATTTGACTCATAATGTAATATACATCTGGTCTAGGAAAGAGTCTCATTTCTGTGGCAGAGTTTAAGGCAAAGTTGATTTGTAAGTTGTAAAATTCAAACAATTTTATAAAGTACACACATATACTGTCTTTTCTCCAAAACAGAAATTTAGAATTAACTCTGATATTATCTGTCATGACTAATTAGATTCTAAAAACATAAGTTGCCACTTAAATAATGTTATCTCTATTTCATCCAGAGGACAATAAAGATCAGGTGATCAGCTTTAAAGGGAGGCCAATAACTTTAGAAGAGAAAAGCATTAAAAACATCCAAATGTATACCAATTAGAGTCTGGTTAAGTGAATTAGATACATTTGTTCAATACAACATTAAAGAGAAAACCAAAATTTTATATTTAAAATTATTAAATGAAAAATTTATCTCTAGAGCTCTACATGTGTATCTTTATATGATACATAAATGTTATATCACATATGGAAAATTTTTATTGTATGTCTTTTTCATATTTCTGTGGGAAATTGCTAGATTTTGATTACATAAATTTTTGCCTGCTTTGATGTTCTTAATTTATGTGTGTGCAAACATTTCAACAGCAAATGGATGATCATTTATTTTATGAATAGTTTCTCCTTTTCCTTCCTAGTTCTGTTGAGGTATAATTGGCAAATAAAATTGTAATATATTTAAAGTGTACATTGTGAAAGTGTATTTAAAGGGAAATTTCTAAAGGGAAATTTAAATGGAATGGATCTAGAGATCCATTATCTAATGTTGGGACACATAATAAACTGAGAATCATTACTATTGATGTTATATAAACTCCTAAATTTTTCTAGATGAGGAAGAAGGGAGAAATAAAGTTGGTGACAAGTAACAATTTGAGAAGCTGGGCCTCCCTGGTGAAGCAACGAGTTAAGCGCAGCACTATGAAGCTATCCAGAGCCACGGCACCACAAGTTCGATACCCAGCTAAGGGGATTCCCACATGGCGCAGCAGACCTCTCCTACCTCAACCGCTGCTCCCCTCAGCAGTGTACTCCAGTTGACCTGCCTGTTCTGCTCCCCACTCTGTCTCTGGTGAATCCTCTCACCACCTCACACCTCTGGCCTACACCCCAGCTTGTATGCATAAGTAAATAAATCTTAAAAAAAATTGAGAAGCAATGCAAACAAAATAAAATGAAATGTAGCCTAAGTTCTTGCCTTATTTTTACTTGAACTGCCCGAGGAGGACTGAGTTCCATCCTTCTCATTGTAATAAATATCAATTTGCTTATCGTCTCCTGAAAAGTTTGCGAGTTTTGTCATTTATTTGTGCGTCCTTTAGCTGCCTACCTCACTGATGGGTAGAAATGTTCTTAATATTTCAATTAAATTTTCGTATATGAACACATAAATGACCAGGGTGTTAGAGGAATGACATAAAGGTCACTGGTATCAGTGACCTTCACATATGTGAAATTTCCCTCTGCTGGTGCTCTCCTAACTCACATCTCCCAACACATGCCAGAATGTCCCTCTGTGTAACCTGACTCATTGGGCCCATATCTTCTTACATTATTTCCTGTGTGTAGTTACTTCCATATTTTATCATGTTCCATACTTAAAAGGTTTATGTGTCTTCTGTACTAACATCAGAAAGAAAATCAGAAGTACTAAGTTAATGCTCTGAAAGTTTGAATCTATTTATCAAACCACCATTGAAATTAGCATAGAATGTATTTCTGGGGAAACTGATTGACATATTTTTGGGGTTTTGCATAAAATCTAAATTAGACTTGTAGGAGGAAGACTGAGTGTGCGCTCTGCTAATAAAAAAGAAGTGGGAAATTTAAGTCATTGGAAGCTTTCTTTCATCTTGATAGAATTAGCTTCTATATTATGTTACTTTTTCATAAATATTACACTTGCATTTATTATAAAATAAGCAGATATATCTTCTATCTTAAAATAGGTAAGATGCTGGATCTGAACTTACCGAACACTCAATTTCATCTCTTCCAGTGAATCAATGGGATAAAAGCTTAGATTTAGTCACTCTCTGTAGACCCAGCCTAGGCAAAAAAAAAACAAAAAAACAAAAAACAGGTAAGCCATATTCTAATATTAGGGCAATCGTAAATAAGTAAAAATGCAAGCAAATAAACAAATAAATATTCCTTTAATAATCATAATCCCACATAAAAATATTAGGAAACTTTTGCAAAAATGATCATATGCACAATTGATAAGAATTCTGGATTTTTCTCTTCCTTAATGAGTAATCCATCCCAGCATACATAGCAGCAGGCAAATTGGTGTTTCAGCAGACAGAGGAGTACGTTTCCAGAATACTTATCAGTAATACTCTTTTCACTCACAGAAATCCATTTTCGATGATACATTTTATGGTCACCTATGAAACCCTTACCTACTGATTTTTAATCATATAGTACATAGGTTGATTGTCTCAGTTGTCTGCTTTCAGATACAGAGAGGCCATCAGTCCAAAATTATATCTAATTTGCTAGTTCTTTCAGTAAAGCTGCAGCTATGAGAGGTGCTTTCTTTGAGTTAACTTGAATCCATAGTATAGATTTGAGAATATGTGTTTAAAAATGTAATCCTCACTCCTTCATGCATGCAAATTCAATGAAACTGAAGTAAGAAAAATGACTTATTTCACAACCTCTCAGACAACAATCCTTAGGCTCCAAGATTTCAGAGTTCAAAATTTGTCAGATCTTGGGAAAGTGCTTCTGTGTTACATAGCTACATAACACCCTCAGCCTGGTTTGGGCTAACATCCCAAGGCCAAATGCATGGATAATTTTGCAGTGGAATGTATGAATAGTCATATGTATGAAATGTATGAAATCAATTAGAGTAAAAACTTCAAATGATTAGTTTAGGGCAGATTTTACTGTCAGATGCAATTATCAAAAAAAAAAAATTCTTAGTGGTTTTAATTTGGGGAAATGCAGGTAAGAGTTTGTACACCTGAACTACTAGCAACCTGTATCATCCTGGATATCATTCTGGATACAGGATATCATCTTGTATTATCCATCTGGTTCTTAGCATATGTTATTTGTGGTATGTCTTGGATTGGGGCGGGCACATATATCTCCAGGTCTCCAGTACAGAACATTTAGCAAGGAAGAAAAAAAAAATCCAACAGTGAAGCAAATTATATTGTTAACCAGTGCCCAGTTCCATCTAAATTTTGAAAAACCCAAGAAAGAACTGAAGAAAGAATTCTGGTCATATTCAAGCAAAGAGGAGTATCTTCATTAGCAATTAAAATCTCTTAAGGAAATGTACCTGGAAACTGGAAGTAGCATGCATGCATTTGAAATTCATTCATTCAATCAGCTAAAATTTATTTTAGCATTCTTGACCTTGGCAATTAGAGTTTATTTTTATTTTTTTTTAAAGATTTATTTATACAAGCTGAGGTACAGGCGAAAGGCATGGGGCAGCGAGAGGGTTCACCAGAGACAGAATGGGGAGCAGAACAGGCAGATCAGAAATACACTGCTGAGGGGAGCAGCGGGCGAGGTAGGAGAGGTCTGCCACACCATGTGGGATTCTCCCGGCTGGGCGTAGAACCCTCATCGCACGCTGCCGACAGCTCCACAGCGCATCGCTCAACCGCTGCGCCACCAGGGAGGCCTGAGTTTATTTTAAAATAACAAGGAAGGTCTATCATTTTCCTACTGTGATGTTCATTGCCTTTGTACTGTTTCATAAAATCTACTTTTCTTAAATTTAGTTTTAATATACTTTATTTTTAACTGTTTAGGTTTGCAGAAAAATTATATTCTACTGAGACTTCCCATTCCTCCACACATCTTACATTGGTATATTTGTTATAGTTACATCAACAGTAATATATTATTATTAATTACAATTCATGGTTTATTAGACTACTTTGTTCTTTACCTAATGCACTTGTTTTATTTCAGAATTACAGGCAGGATATAACATGTTTACTTGTCAGGTTTTCTTAGACTTCTTCTTGACTCTAACAGCTTATCAGACTTCCCTGACCTGTAATGACTATGATAGACTTGACTAGGAGATCTCGTCAACTACTGTGCAGGATTCCTCTCTATTGGAATGTGCTTGATGTTTTTTCTCAAGATTAGATGTAGATTATGGGTTTTTGGAAGAAAAATCAAAGTAATAAAATGGCACGTACATCATGTCATACTACATATCATATGAAGGGCGCATATTGATCAACATGATTAATCACTTGTTGTTGACCTGACTAAGGAAATCTGAGTCTGCTTTCTCCTCTCTAACACTACTCTTTTTCCCTCCTTTCTGTACAATACTCTTTGGAAGAAGGTCAATATGTAAACTCACAATTAAGGTCTGAGAGTCATACTCCTCCTACTTGTGGGCAGAGCAGCTACTAAATTATTTGGAATTCTTTATTATGGGAGATTTGTCTGTTTTCTTCCATTTATCAATATATTAAAAATTAATGAACTCTTATATAGTTATATTTTGGGTTGTAATCCAGCACAACTTTATTGATTTTGATATTAGTTGAGCTATCTTTAGTCAGTAGGAGTATTTTCAATAAGCTCTTGTGTCCTTTAGTGTGCCATATTCAATGTCTTCTACTTTTGAGCACTTTCTCTTTTTATTTCCCCATTTTAGTTTTTTAAGGTAAATCCAGACAGCTTTCCAAATGGTTGCACCCATTTACATTGCCACCAATGTTGTAATAAGGTTCCTCTTTCTCTGCATTTTCTCCAAAATTTATTGATGAGATCTTTTTAATATGTGCAATTCTCATTGGTTTTGAGATGTTAAGTCCTCATAGTTTTAACCTGCATTCCCCTTATTAAAACCAATGATGCACATTTTTCCATGTATTTATTGACCTTATGGATATTCTCTTTGGGATCTTATATTCAGATTTATTGCCCATTTATTGTGTTGCTTGTATTTCATAGTTAAATTGAATAAGTGTTTTGTGTATTTTGGATATTATCCCTTTGTCAGTTGTGTAATGTTAATATTGTCTGTCATCCAGTGGAATATCTTTTAAGCTATTTACTTCTCTCCAATTGTGCAATTTGCTTTTAATTTGAGCTAATCCCAATTGTTTATTTTTGTTTCCATTTCCCTTGTCATGGGGTCAAATCTCCAAAAACATCTTTATCATTAATGTTATGAAACAGTATTGCTTATTTTTTCTATGTATTTTATTGTTTTAGGTGTTATGTATCAGTTTTTATTTAATCAACACTGCATATATTTTTATGTATGAAGTTAGGGAGGTATCCAACTTTAATCTTTTACTTGTGGCCATCCAGTTTTCCAAGCATCATTTGTTTTAAAAAAAAAAAAACTTCTTACCATATTTTTTGGTCATGACTCATTTATCACGAATTTAGTATTCATTTATGAGTGTATTTACTTATGTGCTTTTGATTATTTTCCATTGATCTATGCATCAATTAGTAGGGGAATATAATACTGCTTTAATTACTGTTGTTTTATAGTATAGTTTTAAATATTGTAACATGATACCTTATTTCTCTACTTATTTTTCAGTATTATTTTAGCTAGTTGAGGCTTTCAATGATTACGCATAAATATTGTTGATATTTTAATGGTGATTGCATTAAATTGATATGTTTTTGGTAGAATAGACATTTGTACTATATTGATTCTCCCCATCCAAGATCATGGAATGTTTTTCCATCTCTTTGTATCATTATCTATATCCACTGGTACGATTTTACAGTTTTCACTGTATAAATTCTTTAACTCCTTATTAAGTTTATTCTGAGGTCTTTGATTATTTTTGATGTAACTAAATTCATCTTTTAAAGTTATAATGTTCCAATATATTGCACATAACTTCTAACATCTGTTAGAATCTTATTTGTGATTTTTACACAGGAAAAAAGTGTCTGGATGGCTGAAGAAATTAATATATTTTATTTGCCATCAGGGAGTTTTAAAATTAAGACTATGGGGAATACAGAATAAAATGAAACTTCTGGTTTTCTGGTAACTATCAAGGCAATCTGTTAATTTGAGATACCTACTTTCCCTTAAGATATCTCATTATACTTCTGCTGCAATTAAAAAACCGAAGGCTAGAATCTAAGAGAGTCTTGAGCCCAAACATCCTTATTAAATCGTTAGATCTAGAATTAGTTTCTTGGTATATTTTCAACTTTCCTGATCTTGAAAATTCATCACTTTTCTACTAAACTCTAATAATAATAGACTCTATGAATTATTGAATATTTTATTTAATTTTCACACATCTATGAAGTATCTACCTTTGCACACCCTGCCCTAAGGGCAAACAATGCAATGTTGAGTCAGAGTGACTACCAATTTTGGCATAAATACATCCCTGACTTCCTCAATACACAAAAGGATATGGCAATATGCCAAGGTTGGCAGAATTTAAAGCATATGAATTGATACTTAATGAGGTGGCTGTACTGTATGAACCTGCTACAAAGCAGAATATCATCCTTTCTACCACCCAGGACTTTCCAAAATTGAATTATGAGAGGCACATTGCTTTATCATCCTGGAAGACAATAGGACGAAAGTAAAATGTAGCATCTTGGTGACAAAAAATCAGTTGACAGGATCAAATCTTTACTAGTACCCAGTGGGTGTGAGGAAGAGTGTTTCATAGAACAAGACAGGCAAAAAGGAATACTGGATCTCACTCACATTACCCTCAAGTGTACCTGCACCCAATGGAACACTAATAACCTATACATGACATAGAGACATCAGTGCATTCACAAAAATGGGCCAAAGAGACAGAAATTACTAGAAAAAAAATTATCAAACATAAGATTAATGCTTAAGACCACAGAGCTGAAAGCATTTTCACAAGTAGATGAATTTCTTGTATTTTGCTAGGTATTAAGGAGGTAAGGTTGCTTTCTCAAATTATATCCCTTTTGGAAGATTAGAATCATATATGTATATAATACTATAAAAGATTATATTCACTTCTTCCTCACAAATGAACTTAATTCTCATGAGATCTAGTATATACATACAAACAAGCTATTCATATAAATATATATATTTATATAATTGGAATTAGATAAGGAGACATTAAGGAATGATTTAGAGACTGGTCTTACAGTGTTGGACTTACAGGGCTGATATGTAGCCAAAGTCTGATTTATTAATAATGTGGTATCTATACTATGTGTTAGTCTTAACATTATAAAAAAATGAATGGGAATTATTACTGAGCTTCACAGTATTTATTTTAACAACACTTGCAGCTATTTTAACTTAGAGTCATGGGAAATTATTTCTATTCTATTTTATTTTGTTCTATTTTTCAAGTGTTTAGTTCTTTCCAAAGAATTTTCTGGATTTAAAGTTTCAAATATTACTGAATTGGTCCATTGTTAATTACAGTAAGTGAAAATAAGCAGGGCCATAAAATAAAAAACATTTACCCAAATGACATACACAGATTATAGGAGAAGACTTAACAGGAAGGTTATCAGAGTCCTACTGTATCAGAATTGCCTGAAGAGTTGCTTAAATGTACTTTCTTGGTTCAGATTTGACCTACTGAATAAGAATATATGGGAGTGGATATGTGAATCTATAATTTTAATACCTCATGCACCACAGGATTAAAAAATAAAGCATCTGAATGGAAAGAAGATCCTGTGATTTTTGGAGTTATTTCCTTTAGTTTATTAACTCAAAAAAATCAGATCTCTTATTAAGAGGATTCTCAGTAAAATTACCAACCTACAGGTAAAAATTCATTGAAATATATTCAACATTTAAAAAAAATACAAAAAAGATAAAATGCCATCTTTGAGATTACTTTGAGAAAACATGAATTTTGCTAAACTCATAAATGATTTCCTTTGCTTCAGTTATTTCCAGAGCAGTTTGTTTTCTCAAGATGAAATTTTAACCCTTAGCAAACAACAGGGTGAAAGAAATGAGAATGGAATTTTCTTTAGAATTCACAGGATTTTCTAAAGAGATTACAGGATTATAATCATATTATTTAACATCACAACAATATCACAGTAATTCAAAATGATGTTTTGGGCAATGACAAATTAGGGAATAAAAATCACTTGGAAAGCAACCTACACTCTGACTTTAAGATGTACTAGTTTAAATGCTAACATTAAAAAGAAATATTTCGATCTTCTGTAATGACTCTAAGGATATTTACCTTGCTTTAAAAAATGAAATAAGTTCTTTAAAGGAAAATTCAAAGAACGTTTGTGACTGGAACCTGGGACATGCTGGGAGAGTGCAGAGAAATTTACCAGACTGTATTTTATATCTTACCAGAATGCGGTAAGGGGTGTCATATACTGGGAAAATATATTTCTCTCTAATTCAATATTTATGTGCCCTGTAATTTCTTTATATTGGGATCATAGAAGATGAATATCAGTACAAGCTTAGGGGAGGATATTGTGGTATATTTTACCCCAGGTATAGTTTTAAAAAGCTATGATTGCATTTTATTCTAACACAACATATTAACAAAATTTTCATGGTACTTTGGCAAGATGTTGATAATCTTGTAATTATACTTTTATTTTTATTATAAAGAACCTACAATAAAATAACTGTGACTGAGTATATAATTTTCAGAGTTCTGAATCTGAAAAACACTTTCAGTTCTTCAGTTTCTTATTCATTTTTGTTAATAGATTGATTTATTTATGCATACAAGCTAGGGTGCAGGTCAGAGGTGTAGGGTGGTAAGAGGATTCACCAGAGACTGAGTGGGGAGCAGAACAGGCAGATCGACGGAAACACACTGCTGACGGGAGCAGCGGGCGAGGCAGGAGAGGTCTGCTGCTACATGTGGGAAGCTCCCTGGCCAGGTATTGAACTCGTGCTGCAGTGGCTCTGGATAGCTTCATAGGCTGAGACTTAACCCATTGTGCCATTAGGGAGGCCCTCTTATTCATTTCAGTGTGTATAGTTCTGATTCTTAACCCATGGTCTTATCATCCCCTAGATTGGATTATGAATTTCTGAAACTGTATGAATTATTTTCTGGCTGTGTAGTTCTTCACTTTCTTAATATTCTTAAGTGATTACATTATCCTATCCTTCTTGCAATTAACCCAACTCCATCCAGTTAAAACACATAAAAAATTAGCTTTTGTTGACATTTCTTTTTATTTGCAATTCTTACATTCACTTCATTTGTTATCATTTATATTCTGTCCTGCTTATTCAGAATATAAAAAGCATGATAGCAGAATCTTCATAAATGTCAAAGAGTAGGTGCTGAGTAAATGCTTGGTTAACAAAAATTAAATGAATGCTATTTTCACAATTTTACAACTAGACAGCATATTCATTGCTTATTCATTAAAAATGTGACATATTTGGCAAAAATATTCTTAGAGACAGGGTATAGCAGGATATGCTAGTAATTTTGAAAATCTCTAAGTGGGCCTTACTTGTTTTTTCAATATTTATTTATGAGTCTGAGCATCTAACAACCCAAGCTACTTATCACAGCACTTTTTAAAAACTGAATTCCTCAGAAAGGAGTTCTAGGAAAAGACAATGTGTTACTCACCATGTGATATTTCCAGATGCAATTTAGTAGTGTTCTAGCTGATAGGCCTGCTTTCTATAGTTACTTAAAATCTAGCAGTTAAATCAGTGAGGGTAAATTGAGATTAATCCTCAAGTAATCTGTCATCCAGAGGGTCGATTTTGGCTGCCAATGTAGTCGTTAATGGTCAATCTCATGGAGAGGTCCTGGAAGTTATTTCAAAGAGGAACCCAATTCATGAAGCAGAGGGCAAGGGGCCAAGCAAAGCTGGTAATTCTCCAGGTATCAAATACAAACCCAGAGAGACAGGTTTCAGAGAGCTCTAATGGATTTTCTTGGAAACTCGTTTGCTGTCTGCTAGCTTTTATTGGTCTTGCCCCAGATGCTACAGGTTCTATTCCAAAAGCATCATAAAATAACCCTGTGGCCTTTGATATGTCTCCAGGGTAAGAATATTTTCAGTAAATAGTCAAGCATCGTCCAAGTATCAGAGATTTAAAAGAACTCTATCAATTCTTAGAAAAACCTCAGAACACAAAGAGCATGTCTCACAATGTTATGTATTTATCATTATGTATCTAACTGTAAATATGCACTAAACAACTATCCGTATCCATCAATGCGAGAAGTGCTAAATAAATGAAACGTAATGCACGGTTTCTTCTCTTTACAAGTTTACAGTTTAAAGCAATGGTAGATAAATTATAAAAAAAAATTTAATTAACTAAGTGCCATGATATAAACCAGTAGAGGGACCTAAAAGAACAAGGAAAGGAAAACAAACCCAGTTATAGGGAGATCACACACTCCCTCTCAGCTACTCCCAACAAATATGACATAACTTGGGTAAAAGAAATATCAAGAGATTTGTTCTTTCTTAATTAACCCATGAGATTGATTTATTATCTAACTTTTAAATTTTTCCAATGAAAACAAAACCTCAGATGCAAAGTGTTAATTAAAAACACTGGTCTGGGGATTCAAATTCTGAGATGACTTGTAATGTAAAATGTGGTATTTCAGGATCCTGATAAGATAATGTTTCTCTGGAGGAATTTTAGCAGAGTTAAGATAAGGCAGAGGAACAAAGAAAACTCTAAAGATACAGGATCCTGAGCCTTCTTTCTGTTTCAGTCTGAGAGGCTTACTTTCATCTAATTCATAAGTGATTTCTGATGTAAAATACCAACTGAAGGAAATGTGTGAAAGGGGTGGTAGGTAAAATATAATCTTTAGCTCTGGGTTCTAGCCTAGTTGGCAGGAAAATGGCCAAACACACCAAGAAGGTTGGGATCATCACTGTAAATATGGGGCTCTTTTTTTCTTTTTTAAAGATTTATTTATGCATACAAGCTGGGGTACAGGCCAGAGGTGTGGGGCGGTGAGAGGGTTCACCAGAGACAGAGCGGGGAGCAGAACAGGCAGATCAGAAATACACTGCTGAGGGGAGCAGCGGGCGAGGCAGGAGAGGTCTGTCACGCCATTCCCTCAGGAAAATGGTGAAGACATTTGAAAAGAGCCAAACACCTAGTACACTTGCTCCTTCTTTGGCAAAATCACGATAAAGAGATCAGTCAGGGGACCTGCCACTGTGCTTCCTGCGTGGAAACAGTAGTTGGTGGTGCCTGGGCCGACATCACCGCTCTGACATCATAGAGAAGTCCATCCTCAGAGACTGAAGGACGGAAAGACCAGGGGGAGCGCCACCATTTGAAACACTGCCAGCCTACAATAAATGGGCGAATTTATGTAACCAAATTATTTTGATCTGTTAATGTTCTGATGCATTGAATTAATTGGCTTCTTAAGAAAGACTTGGAAATTAAAATCCTTCTAATTTTTGCTGAAAAAGTATACTGAGGTGGGTGATAACCCAGTTCCCCCCTCCCCCAGTATAAAATGATATAAAGAATGCAAGCATTACAGGTTAGATATGTGACTTAACTTTTTATATGACTGTTCTGGCCAGTTGAACTTCTTTAAGATACCTTGGTTCAAATTGTACAAACTTTCATTTTTAAATCACAGTTAATAATTCAACTGGTTCAAAAGGTAGGATGACAAATACTGCCTCTTAATTTTTGGTGTTTTTCTAACCACATTGCATTAGAATTTCAGGACAAACTTTGTAACCACCTACATCATCCTCCATATTTTAATTTGCCCACAATTATTCATAGGATTGAACTATTCACATTTATATAGATGGTTATGCTAATAAAAAAAATGAAGTTTCTTGGGAGAAAAGTAATTTTCAAGTATGTGAATGCATGTATATGGAAAAAGAGAAAGATACTGTTCAGCTGTGGGGAAAAAAAAGATGAATTTTTGCCATTTGTAATAACATGGATGGAAGTGGAGGGGATTATGCTAAGTGAAATAAGAAGAAGGAAAAAGACAAATACTAGATATTTTACTCATATATGGATTATAAAGAAACAAAACAAAGGAATAGACAAAACTAAAACAAAACAAAATCTTAGAAATGTGATTACAAAATTAAAGCTATGAGAAGGGCAGGGTGGAGGATGTGGAACAAATAAACTGTGGTGGAGGATCATGGGTTCCTTGGTGTCAGGCGTGTTAACATACATTGGCTTTCATTCAGCTAGTATATGAACCATGGAAGGATAGCAGTCCACATTATAATCTTATTTTTCTCTTTACTATCTACCTCAAAATTTTAAAATGAAAGTCCTTCTCAGAAATACAAACATTTTAAGTAGTAAACATAGGAAAATATTAGCATGCAATATTTGATATTATGCCAGTTTATGATGAATTGGAAAATTAATTAAGGAATGACTATGACTAGAAAATAAGAGAGCTGAGTGACAAATCTCTTATACAAGCTGTAATCAAGAAGCTATCAAATAGTATTATTCACAATTGTCAAGATTTCGAACTAATATAAATGTCCATTGGCAGGCAAATGGATAAAGAAAATAGGGTACATACAGACAACGAAATATTACTCAGCTCTAAAAATGAAGGACATTCTACCATTTACAACAATATTGATAGACTTGAGTTACATCATGCTAAATGAAAAAAGTCAATCACGGAAGGAGACAGACTGGATGATCTCACTTATATGTGAACTATAAAATAGTCACATTTGTAGAAGCAGAGAAGAGTGTGGTGGTTGCCAAGGGCTCAGGAAAGGGGAAATAGGTAGTTATTCAATGAGTATAAAGTTAAAATTATATATGATGAATAAGCTCTAGAGGTTAGCTGTGCAGTATAATGCTTATAATTCGCTATATGATGTTTTGCACTTAAAAGCTGTTAAAAAAAACCTCAAGATAAGTATTTTATCTCTCATACATGTGCACACACACACACCCATACACACAGAGAGATATCAAGTAGACACAAGAACTATTTTAGAGGTGACCGTGACAAAAATGATCGTACCAGGGATATAGGCATCAATTCAAACGTTTCAAAATAAATGCATTTAACATGTACAGTTTTCTACATACTGTATATACTTAAAGCTAAAAAGAAAAAGAAGTAAGGATGTCAGCATAAGGAGCTCTACAGAGCAGCTTCCCAGTTAAAAAAAATATCAAAAGGCACAAAAATTACAATGGGTTGAACAATATCCTCCCAGAGTTCATGTGCACTTGAAACATCAGAATGTGACTTTTGGAAATTAGTATCTTTGCAGATATAATAAAGTCAAGAATCCTAAAATTAAATCATGCTAGATTTAAGGTGAACCTTAAGTCCAAAGGCTGTTGTCCTCAGAAGAGGAGAAAACACACAGAGAAGCTGACCCTGTGAAGACAGACAGTGGTCTCAAGACAAGGAATGGTAAGAGCCACCAGAACCTAGAAGAGGCCAGGAAGGGTTTTCCCAGAGAGCCCTCAAAGAGTGAATGGCTCTTCCAGGAATTTATTTTCATACTTCTATATGTTAGAGCTATGAGAGAATACATTTCTGATGTTTTAAGTCTTCAGTTTGTGGTAATTTGTCATGGTAGTCCTTCAGAATTAATACACAACCATAACCTGGGAAAGTTATTAAAAAATCAAACTCCCTGGAAATTGTACTAAAGACTAAAGACATAGAAGAAAAATATGAAGATATGTTTATTCAAGAAATTCCACTAAATTAAGGTAAATGGTAAATCAGGGCCTCCCCGGTGGCGCAGCGGTTAAGCGTTGCGCTGTGGAGCTGTCGGCAGCGGCGACGCGAGTTCGACGCCCAGCCGGGGAGAATGCCACATGGTGGGGCAGACCTCTCCTGCCTCGCCCGCTGCTCCCCTCAGCAGTGTATTTCTGATCTGCCTGTTCTGCTCCCCGCTCTGTCTCTGGTGAACCCTCTCGCCGCCCCACGCCTCTGGCCTGTACCCCAGCTTGTATGTATAAATAAAGAATACATCTTTAAAAAAAAAAATCAAACTCCCTGGAAATTGTACTAAAGACTAAAGACATAGAAGAAAAATATGAAGATACGTTTATTCAAGAAATTCCACTAAATTAAGGCAAATGGTAAATCAAAATAACTTAACTTGCTCCTCTTCCCAGCCTCACGTCTGCCTGATCAAGCTCAGCTCTGGGTGTGCGTGGCCAAGAATAGTACTCCCTGTGTGCTCAGCCATCAGTCAGAAGACATAGCACAAGTGCTATGATATAGGTTTGGTATATCTAACCCCTCCTATAAAATAACCTAGCATCTATGTGTCGTTATTCAAAAACTCTCTATATATAACTCAGGTAAAAAAAAAAAAACCACCTGGCAAAGAAAATCTGAGGAAATACAGATTTTCCTGTCTCTATGTCACATTTAATATTTTTTGACACATGATTGCACAAATAGTAAACTACAGTTTAGTGTAATCATAACTTTTATATGTACAGGGAAGCCAAAAAAATTAGTCTGGCTCACTTTATTATGATACTCACTTTATTGCAGCGATCTGGAACTAAACTTGCAATATCTCTCAAGTATGTCTCCACAAGAAAAAGGAAAGTAATCTTATTTAATCAGATTTTTCAGTGAAGACCGTGAGACATGAGAAAATTGGGAGATGACATGACTTTTCTAAAAGTTCAACAAGTAACAATTGCTGGTTTTATACTCAAATATAGGCTCTGGGAGTATAAATTTTCACTCTTGAGGTTACAGAGAATTGCTTGAATAGCTATTGTTTCAGAAATTTCCTTACTAGGAAATTTAGTAGCCTCATTAGGCTATGGCACCTCAAGAAAGGAACAAGTTTATGTAATTAGAAAACTAAAAGTGCTGATCTATCTATGTCATACTCATCTATTTATGTAATCTCAGTTTTAAGTGCTTCTGTTAAGTATCCTAAACTAATTCATTATGTGCCAAATATCAATTGATCCTCAAGGAAATATGCCCTTTTTTCCCCTCTGATCTGGAGTTTATTCTACCTATAAGGTATAAAATATAACCATTTCCTTTTATTACTATCATTTGTCAAAAAACTAAGTCTAAATCCCAGAGGAACTAAGTGATGAAAAAAGTAAACTGTGCAGAAGAAAGTAGTAAACAGGGTGTATTGGGGCTATTAGACCAAGTTTGGTCAGCTGAAAACAACAAAAAGCAATGTGTATAACTAAAGAGGAAAAGAATTCTTAAGTATATAGAAAGACACAGCTAGAAATAGAATGGATGAAGTTCTAAAAATTACTATGTTAGGAATTTAATAAATGAGCAAGTTTCATAAAAATTATAATTTATACAGATCCTTTCATTGCAACTGATGATGTAAAAGCATTGCTTTTTTATTGAAAATGATGAACTGTTACTTGACTAAGCTATTAAAATAACCTAATGTGTTCATGTTTTTCTCTCTATAATGTTCCCAATAATTGCTTAAAAATACACTCTCTAAAAGGAACATGCACAATGGTAATTATTAGTTGAAACTATTTGTGTGAACTTTCCCCATCCTATCTAAAGACAGAATATTATATTGGTCTTTAGTAAATGTCAATTTCATCATATATAGCAGAAATTTTATAATCACCTGAAAAGCAATACTTGTTTTGAATTTCACTGAACACCTTTCACCTTCATTTCTTTACAGTTATTTCATCTGTTTGCCCTATTATTATTCTTGGCAATACCATAAACTAATACATTTGCTGGTGAGCCATATCTTTATCTTTCAAATGAAAAATAACTAATGTATCACAGAGAGCCATTTTTAAGTCATTGCTTGTAAATTTATTAAATGTTCTTAGAGTGATTTGATTTTACATTTGTCTTTAATGAATTGTCTTTCCACCTCAAATACCAACCAGGAAAATGTTATTTGAGATTGATTATAATTAAAAGAATCCACAATAAGAGAGCACAACTTTGTTTACTAATGGGTCTGCCCCAGGCATCTAGAAAGGTCTCATTACACATGTGTTGGATAAATAAGCTTTAATGATAATTTCACAGTGTAAATTAAGATAATCTGAATCACTGTTCAAAATTTCAGTGCTATAAGGAGATGAATTCTATAAAATTTGTTTTGTTGTTAAAGGAGAATCAAAAAATATATAGGGCAAGTTAGAGAAAAGATCTGGAAGTCAACTGCTTTCCAGCAGTCTTTTCAAATATAAAACTCAAATTTAACCAAGGCTTTGTATTTTGTGTTTTATATGAATATAACTCCCTGAGGAATATTCTATAGGATACTAAAGAAAGCTAAGGTACTCTCTGTAGCAGGTGGGTGGTTGGGTGGGGATGTATGTCTTCTTAGTCAAAGTATTTTATGATTATGACTACCAACTGGTCTCTGGGAATTTTAAAATGCATTTTTAATAAACAATTAAAACCACCTTTAATACTATTAAACTACTAAGTATAATTTAGTGACCTATTGCTCATGGATTCTGTTTTACAATTAAAATCATGATTTGGAAATGGAGCAGTTAAGTACAAAGAAGGATGAAAATATGTCTAGGTGTGGAAAAGTGTAAGCTTTTAAGTCAACTTTGAAAGGGGAATAGATTTTGTAGGCAGAGATGGACAGCAAAATGTTAGACAATTTTATATTAAACATTTTATGCATAGACACAGAGCCCTGACAGATGTTCAAAGAATGAAGTTAAAGAAAATGAGAATGTGTTGGTTTGACAAATTTAGGGGCATAAATTGGAAAAAGTAATAATGGAAAGGAAAATAGCGCAAAAAATTTGATGTACACTTATATGATTTTTGAAGACTTAAACCTAGTATGCAGACATGTAGAGGATAGAAATGGTTATGTTAGTAAAGTCAACATATTTGGTTTAGTGAAAATAATTTATAATATTTATTAAATAGGCAAATCTGGAGTAAGTAAAACTGATTAGGGGAATATTACAGTGCCCTAACATATGAATAATTTATGTGTAGGGTAACATAGAGTTGAGAATTTTATTTTCTGATTTTCCAGTTTAAAAGTGATTACTAGAAACAAAGAGGGGAAAGAACAACAACTTAAATTTATTTTGTGATAAGGGAATAACTGTGATGGGGAAGAAATACTGAAAAAACTCCAAAAAGATAAAACAATCATGACACAAAAGGAGAATGGAGGTATCAAACTCCCAGTCTTCAAACTACACTAGAAAATTATAATAATCAAAACAATATGGTATTGGGGTAAAAATAGATTATATACACAAGACGACATAAATAGACATCTCACACAATACACAAAAATTAACTCAGAATGAATTAAAGACTTGGGTGTAATACCTGAAATCATAAAATATATAGAATAAAAAATCAAAACACTCCACAAAATTCATTTTATTAATGCCTATGGAGACTCAACTCTGATAGCAAGGGAAACTAAAGCAAAAATAAGCAAACATCAAAACAAAAAGCCTCTGCCCAGGAAAAAAAACTCTCATTAAAACTACACACACACACACACACACACACACACACACACACACACACACGCACACAATTTTTTCAGATGAATCATATCATTCATGATAAGCTAAGTCAATACTAACAATTTGTATTCCACACAGTACATATATTAAGGAAAATAAATCCTTTATGATACAGAAAAAAATGAATGGAAATATATTGTGGTAACTTGAGATTTCATTTTTCCTAAGTATATGTTACTACTAATAAACTAATCTTTAGTCATTAATATTGCTGATGCAGAAAGCTTTAGTAAATGTGAATAATTAGAGGACATGAGATAGCTATCTTTAAATCAAATATGAGCTCCTAATTTTAAACATTATATATATATATATGGTTGGAAGTGACCTTAAAAGATCTCACTTGGGGCCTCCTTGGTGGTCTAGGGGTTAAATCTCAGCTTTATCACTACTACAGCAGGAGTTCTTTCCCTGGCCAGGGAGCTAACCCACATCTGGTGCAGAAGATCTCTCCTGTCTCTCCATAGCTCTCCTCAGCTGTGTATTTCAGTAGATCCACCTGTTCTGCTCCTCACTCTACGAATTCTCTCACAACCACCCCCATACACACAGCTCTGTCCTACCCCTGATGGTTTATGAAATCAGAATACAGGAGAAACATCTTGACCAATGATGCAATTTATATTATCATATATCATGTTTGCTCAGTAAAGGAGGCTACTCCATCATCTAAGATTAGAATCATATGAATAACCACTTACAAAAATGCTTAACAAATTCTTTCCAGGCATTAATAATGCTGTTATATAAAACTGCTTTTCTTGGCTAATACTTGGCTCCACAATCAGCTAACACTTTTTAATTCACAGGGTTGTCATTTATCATTTTTTTTCCATTTGTGTTCCCCCAATCTATTTAGTGGTTTGACTGCATAATAATTAGAACTATCATACAAATATCACATTGTATAATGAAGCATAGATTTAACCTTGACTGTTGAAATGATGTAGTATATGCACATGTTGATTCTCAACAATAAACACCTAAAACTTATATAATGTTATAATGCAATGTACTTGAATAAAAATTAATTAGTTAATTAGAGTGGATAAATGGCACTAGCCAGTAAACATCTAACATATTTTCCTTTAAACAATGGAAGGCTGTTGTAAATAAAATTTAGGTAAATTTTGAAAAATTACAGCTTGGTGTTTTATATGTTTTAGCAAGTGTTCCATATTAATATTAATCATTCACTGTTTTTGTAAACGAATGAAGTGATAATTTATGTAGAAATAAAAACTTATGGGAGAACGTAGAAGGCATGAATTTCAAATATGGAGAATCATCATCACCTGTCTCAGATCTTCCCTGCCTGTTTTCTTCCGAATCCAGTCTGAATAGAAGATGCTTAATTCTCAACTAATTAGTGTATATTTAAAACTGGATTCAGAAAAAAAAATGGTGTTCCTATTTTTTATAGCGAGGTTAATCACATGAAGTTAACTGAATTCTCTCAAGTCTCAGGGACTGTTTATTGCACCATGGGCCAATATGGATATTTCTAGATATCTCCCTAGATTTTATTATCTGTGGAGATTGTGACTTTTATGTGATGGCAAATGGTTGAGCATGCCATCTGCAACTTCCATACTTTCATACAAATACTAAGAGTTCAAGCATTTAAATCAAAAAGAAAAGTACAAAAGAGAAAAATAAATTTTGGAGGATGACATGTAAAATAAGAATTGAGTATGCAATGTAGACTCTAAGAGCAATTTGAAATATAGTTAGGCCCCAAACCCCCAAACTTTTTTATCAATTGTTCATGGAATATATGACTGCTCATCATCTGTAGGATGACAAGAATCATGCATGTTTTATTCACCACTACATCCAGTGGTCAACAAGTTTCCTGGGAAATAATGGGCATTTAATATATATTTGTTGAATAACATAATGAAAGGAAAGCTAATATACAGGTCTTTGCACTCTCTCTCTGATGAAAGAGAGCAATTAGAAATGACTTACAAGCAAAACTAAGATCATGTGCTATATACTATATGTAAAATAATAAGGGCAATATGAATAATGCGCTACATAGTATATATAATATAACACTTATGTATAACCTATAAAGCACTGATGCTAGATTTTTTTTTAATTTTTAAGGAAGATTGATTTATTTATGCGTACAAGCTGGGGTGCAGGCCAGAGGTGTGTGTGGGGGGGTATGTGTGTGTGAGAGGATTCACCAGAGGCAGAGAGAGGAGCAGAAAAGGGAGACTGACAGAAATACACTGCTCAGGGGAGCAGCAGGTAAGGCAGAAAAGCCCTGCTGCGCCATGCGGGAAGCTCCCGGGCTGGGTACCAAACTCGTGGCTGCGGATAGCTTCATAGTACTACAACTTAACCTGTTGTACCACCAGGTAGGCCCCTGATGCTAGCTTTTAAAAATCATAATTTTTATTCATCCATTCCCTTAAATATTCATATTACTGAGATTGTCTTGAAGAAAGAACAATTTATTTCTCTGTAAGCTAAAAAATACTGCAATTTTGATCTAGCTTGAAGATCTGCCAGGTGAGTGATGTTCAGGGATGCTAAACTATCATTTGAGATTCGCATTAAATGACATAAAATCTGGCAGTTCCAAAACCACTTAAATATTAAATATTCCACCATCCATTATTTTTAAGTAGAATCAGGAATATTTGGACAAAGATAGTCTGACTGTACTTATGTTTAAAAATGCTAATTTCTAAAATGCTCAGACCATGTCAATGTCAAAACATTGAACTAATTTTTTATAATTATGGAAAATTCAAATAATAGAAGAAGTTAGTGATAAATTAATGGTAAAAATACTTAATTCTTGTTAACCTCTTTGTTAATCACAAAATATTTGGCATTGATCAATGAACTGATGAACAAATAAACTAGCAGTGAGACAAGAAAGTATGGATAAAGAGATTTCTCAGAAACCCCTTACTGGCAGTATTGTTTAAAGATGTAGGAGATGTTGTCAAAGAACAGACTTATAGGCACTTTTGGTTACTTAATAATTTAATATTTAGTTTCATAATAAAAATATGAGGACCAGACTTAGAGTGAATGTATATAAAACCATATATGAAGGATCGATGAGCATTTGGTGCTGATGAGCCAGTTGCTAAGTATGCAGAGAGGACTAAGATATATCTGCCAGTGTTTCTTAATCGTCACTGCTAAACAGAGCATTCTTTCAAAATAGTTAAATCGAAATTAAATAAAAGAATGGCATTTGTGTTGCAAATACATGTGGATGTTTAACATAATAATAATATTTTAGTTTTTTTCTATTTCCCCAAGTTGACTTTTCATGCAGACACTGATGAGAAGGCGGGAGAAGATAAATCAATGCTCTCCCACTGTCTTCTTTTTGAGGGAGCATCGTTACTCAGTGCATCCAAGCCATCCCATCCTCTACAACACCTTCTTCCTTCCACTGACACTTTTACATCTAAAATCCTGTTGATCTCACCTTTCCATTTATTCACCAATTTTTCTTTTCTAATATCCTTTCCTTTGGGCTTTTTCAGGCTACTTTATTTCACCAATGACAGCATTTTAATTGGCTCCTAATTGGAGTTTCCCCTCCAGTCTTTCACCCTCATAGTCTATTCCTCAAATTACAAGCGGGTTGTTGCTCTGAAATCGATGTGGGTCATAACAAGCAACTGCTTAAAGATTTCAAGTGCAGAAGACTTAAAAATATCATGTATATTCCTCTTTGTTGAAGGATAATATTTCAAGACTTTCTCTCATTCTTTATGGTCTTAGCATTCATTTGTTCATTTTTTATTCAACAGTAACTCAATGACTCCAGTGCTAAGGATGTGTGTTTACTTACTAAAGATACAGCAATTAACAGATTTGATCCATCTTTAGCATTCAAATAATTACAATCTAGTGGGAAATGATTTTCTGTGTGAAGTTACACTAATTCTTTCTCTACCCTCAGTTTCTAAAACACAGGTTCCCTTTTTAAACCTCCCTATCTCACTTTCCTCAAAGTACCATTTGTGACAACATGGGTCGAGCTGGAAGGGATTATGCTAAGCAAAATAAGTCAAAAGGAAAAAGATAAATATATGATATCAGGTACATGTGGAATACAGAAACAATTGGTTTTGTTAGACAAAGACAATCTTAAAACCAACTCTTGAAAACTAACCATAGATCTGAGGCACCCAGGGGAAGCAGGGGGAGGGAAGGTGGGGGTCGGGGGGTGAGAACAGGGACTAGAAAGAAAGAGAGAGCAGAAGAGATTATGGTGGAGGACTATGGGAGTTTTGGTGGTGGGTATGTTATAGTGACTACACCTGGGGGGAGGGTATCCTAGATTGTCAAAAAGTTAACAAGAATGTAAAATAATGATACATCATTAAAATATATAAAAAATTAAATTCATATACTCAATTTCAGTGTCCAGTTTTAGTTCCTGAAAACTTTCATATCTCTATGCTTTTCCATTTTCCTGTGTTTAGAATATCTTCCCTCCATCTGTTTTGTAACAGACATAATCCTTCCCATTCAAATCTCTGTTATACTTTATATAACTGAACTAGAGTTAGATCCAAAGGCATTCTTCAGGTTGGTACAATGAAAAACTTCCTGAGGGTGTGTGTCTGAAACATAGTTGATATTTTACTAAAGATTTTCATAGTGAATTTCAAAGGTGGGTCTGTATTCCGGAATGTACTATTCCATTGTATTTTGCTAAAAGGCCATCTTTCCTATAAAACTTACTTTAAAATAGTGACTAAAAAACTCTCAAGTTGATGTGTCTAAATATTTTGCTAAAGTTTTTTATAGTGAATTTCAGAGGTGGGTCTGTATTTCAGAACGTACTATTCCATTTTATTTTGCTGAGAGGCCATCTTTCCTATAAGGAGTTACTTAAAATAGTGACTAAAAAACTCCCAAGTTGATGTGTCTAAATTTTATATTTCTGTTTTAAAACAGTGAATAGTCAAACAAATACATGCAAAAATTTCCTACTAAAAGTAAAGAAATATATAGTCTAATCTTTACATGACACCAGCGGGAGCATGGCATTTCAAATATTGAAAACAGTTTAAAAAGTAAGATTAGTATAAAGAACTATAATAAAATCATTGGCATTTCTGTCTGTTATGTTGCAGGCCATGGCTGGGCATAGTCAAGTGTCCACTAATGGTATGTGATTGACCTAAAGGACTTGGTATTCAGAATGAGTTTGGGGGAGAAATAGAAAATTTCAGGTGAATGAACCAAGCATAATTTGGTAGGAATATTATATCTGCATCAAACTGCATTCTTCCCTGCAAGACTGAGACTCTTCTAAGCAAGAATTGTCTTTTTCACTAGTGAATCACTGGCATCTAGCATGGTGACTGGTACATGATAGAGACTTAGAAATTTGTGGGGAGAATTATTGGATGAATGCATGCATTTACGTGCAAGTGAATAAATGCATACATTTATTCATGCATGGATGAGCTTATAAATGAAAGAATAATTAAAAGTTCAGATCAGGAGACTGTCAGCATAATCAAATTTGATCAATATTCCTAATGAGAGTCTAGTGAGAATAAGGCAAAACTTTTCCATATCTGAAAAGGAATGGAGAATTTCAAAAGTTACTAATACAAGGCTTTAAAAAGCAGAGGGAAAAAAAAGAAAATAAAAATGGCAAGATCACTCTTAATGAGTTGTCAATATTCTAAAATTTTATTAAAGCTTGGTAAAAATCACCTATCCAAGATAGAGACAGATGTTAGATACTGGGGACTTAGCTTATGAATAGGGATCAAATGATCCCAGAAATGAGAATGCAAACAACTTCTTACAGTTTCTGCTTTTTATTTTCTATGTCTCTACCCCATGTAATCAGTAGCTAGTTTTCCAGTACTGAGTTATGTTTATCTTGAGTGACTTTTCAAGGGTGAAATAGAAGTAAAAATTGTAGTTAAAAATAGAAGCCAAGTTTTACTGAGGACATGGCTAAAATATAAGAAGATCAAGATAATGAACTATTATTATTAAATGCTTATAAAGATTATAGTAATACTTCAACTATAAAGTTAAATTTCACAAAAGTTTATAAAGTTGTGACTGCACTAATCTGAACCATCCCTCAAAATTAACATGACATATCAAAAATTAATGAATTTTAAGATTAATTCCTGGTAGGGAATTCATGGATCATTTGGTTTGTTCCTTTAAGCTTTCCAGTACTGTCCAACTGGTTTATAATGGGCACATATTAATATTACAATGAAAACTACTATAGTTATTCTTTGCCATCTTAAAAAAATATTTTGTTTGCATAGTTCTGTTCAACTGTCAACAAACTAATATTGATCCTACAAGCACCAGCTTTTGCTTTAAAACCTGTGTAAGTTCCTCCTAAATTCTTTTAAGAAATGTTTGTGTGTCAGTGATTGTGTGTGCCTGTGCATACATTCTTGGTTTGTATGTAGAGGAATTGATTGCACCATGGTACAATGGCATTGGTATTGGTCTTATTAAACTTTCTACATCAAACAGGCATTCGGGGGCCTCCCTGGTGGTGCAGGGATTAAAGTCTCAATGCTATCAAGCTAGCACAAGCCACTGTAGCATGAGTTCAATCCCAGTCCAGGCAGCTTCCCACATGGCATAGCAGACCTCTCTTGTCTCACCCACTGTTCCCCTCAGCAGTGTATTTCAGTTAGTCTGTCTGTTCTGGTCCCCACTCTGTTTCTGGGGAATCACCCCCAGTACCTCTGGCCTAAACCCCAGTCCTGGTATGCATAAATAAATAAAATAAATCCTTAAAAAAAATAAAAACAAAAAACAGGCAGTCGAGTCTTGGGGAAATGACTACAAAGTAGATGCTTGACACATACATGTTAAATGACAGAAGATAAGGAAAGCTGCAGGTAGGGAAGATGGAAGCTTGAGGGACGGTCACAGTTTTAGAAAAGATCTTGACAGGCAATTCCTGATTTCTTTAAAATTATCCTGGATATCATCAATGCACAAAAAAATGTTCCTACTACCTAATAAATGTGTTTTATTGGCATTTTAGGGGGCACATAAAAATGGACAGGAGGATAAAGTACCCAGACTAATCACTAAATCACTGTGTGATCTTTGACAATTCATTTCCTCTCTCTTAACCTCAGAGTTATGTTAAGTATAATGTTAGCAATTAACAAAAAAACTTCTAAATTTTCTCCTCCACTTGAGTCCTGTGTTCCATGGATATAAAATACTCTGTGGCACATTTATGATCAGCAAGTTTTTCAAGTATCAGTACAGATAAATGAAAACTGATGTTTCCCTAATTTGTTGAAAATCCTAAAGCAGTTATATTTGATATATCAAGTTTTTTGAAAAGAAAACTGAATGTCTGATATATATTATAGAACTTGTTATAACTATCCTGTGTGAGTTGTTATTTTCTATATTATTGTAGAAGTTTTAGAAGAGGAAGAAAATTAAAATTCTATATTCAAGGGATGGCCAGTTTCTATGTATGGATTAGTGCATTAAATTTCTTAATACTAAAAATACTAGAGAATAATATATATATACACATGTGAATATATATACACATGTATAAAATTTAATAAAATTTAATGTCTTAAGGGAAGAAATTGAGTTTCAAAAAGATTGACTACCTCAAAGATTGACTATTCCTTCAGAAGTATATATTATTCCAATACTTACATCTGGAATTTAGAGATTATCTGATTCACAGATATAAATTATCCCCCCTTAACTGAAGACATGCACTACCTTTTGTTTGTCTTGCCCTATTTCCTTATTGACTTCCCTATCCCTTACGCCCATTGTCATATGAAATACCCTTTACTTCAAAAGTATTCAGTAATGATTAAACAAATGAAACTAAACAGAATGGGATGGAATGAAATAGGATAGGATGAAATGTGTTAAGCTTGGGACTATCGGAACAAATTAAAATGAAATGGGTTGCAGTGAAGTGTGAGAAAATGTTTGTTTCATCCCTCCTCTGCATCTAAAGCAGATCTCTACCCAACTAAGTCTAAAGTATGTAATGACCATTAGACAACTTTTCTTCTGACTAACCGCAGATTTAAGAGTTGGTAACACTGAAATAAGTCAAAATTATTTTTATTTTTACTATTTTAATAAGCCTAAATTTCTTCACCTATTAGTTTTAACCCTCATGTTACCAGTTCCTCATTGAACAATGGACCATTGATCTGATAATGCCAGTGACAGTACATTCTGAACACTCTAAGTGGTGTTCAGGGCCCTCAAATTCCAAGTCAGGAGGGCTAAAGTATATAAAACCTAGCTTAACATGTTGTTGTTTATTATTTTATTCTGGATAAAGAGAAAAGACATTTTAATTTTTTAACATATGGCTTGACTTGTGAGAGGGTAACTATGTGGCCTAGAAATGGATTGTGAGAATGCTAGAATTGAGAACAAAAAGTATAAAGAGGCTAATACAGTAATTCTAATAATAGATAATGGAAGGTACAATGAAGGAGAGCAGATTTGATATCAGGAGTGATGAGTGGAGATATTGCTTATATTTAAAAAATAAAAACCTACTAGAGAATTCTGGTGTGCCGGTAGAAATAAATAAGCAAAGGAAAACAAAACAAAACAAACAAATAAACCAATGCTGCAAAAGAGAAGTTTTTTTTTTTCTTTTCAAAATTTTTTTTTTTAAGATTTTATTTTATTTATACATACAAGCTGGGGTACAGGCCAGAGGCGTGGGGCGGCGAGAGGGTTCACCAGAGACAGAGTGGAGAGCAGAACAGGCAGATCAGAAGTACACTGCTGAGGGGAGCAGCGGGCGAGGCAGGAGAGGTCTGCCGCACCATGTGGGATTCTCCCCGGCCAGGCGTCAAACTCGCGTCGCCGCTGCCGACAGCTCCACAGCGCAGCGCTCAACCGCTGCGCCACTGGGGAGGCCCAAAAAGAGAAGTTTTAACTGAAGGAATCAATCCTTCTGATGCATGTCCCTGGTGACCACAATATATCCACCACTCCCCTAGGACCAAAATTGTGTGTAGTAACACCTTTATCAAAGCACAACACACTCATTATCTCAGAATAAAAACGGAAGCATTCAGGGAGCAGGGACTGAGCATGAGACTCAAGAACAGAGCGAAAAGAAATCATGCTCCCAAAAGAGGGCCAAAGCCAGCCTGACCTCTGCACATTTTCTGAGAACTATTGTGACTCTAATAGAGCCACATTCATAAAATGACTTGTTTCAAATTATTCGATGGAGGAAAATTCAGCACATTTCCTCGAAACGTTAACTGCTGATCACTCATCTAAAAGCTCCTCTATTTAGAGACCCTAATTCTGATGCTCTGACTCCCTTAAAGATAGAAACTATGAGATTTTTCATGAACTTTTTCCCTTTCCAAAGCAACAGCAGCATCTCTCCTGCCCACCTGTGACTATGCAGGTGCCTCTCTTTTTCATTCTCCTATTCTTAATAAAACTTTCATTTTAAAATATATAAAAAAAGAAACTATGAGATAATCTTCCCTGTAATGCACGTTTAGTGGGAGCACCCTAAATCAACCAAACTTGAGCAACTTTGAATTAACACTGGAAGATTTTGTTGAAAGAAAAGGAGAATCCCAGTTACACATCTTTTAGTAATTATGAAATGAAATCATAATCAGACCTGAATCAAATCTATTTTCAGTGGCAGTCACAGCAAAATTAAATATTGTTGATGCACAAATAACAGGAAAAGTTCCTCTGATCGTCCTGATTTGAAGACTACTTGGATGAAAAATAGTGGCTCACACAGATGTGACTAAAAGAATCTGCCAAATTGATCTGAGATCATATAGTTCAAAGATGAGTTTTTCACAGAATGTAGGGGGGACCCTATGGCATAAGATATTCCTTTCATGTCACATACCTGTAAAATATTTTAAGTAGGACATTACAGAAAGAAGCAAAGTTGTCTGCACTGGTTTCAGAATACTCATATATCAATTTCACTGTTTGCATTTTCATATTATTTTATTTTCTGATGTGTGAGGCACATCACTCAAGACTAATCACCACGACTAGTAGATTTGCCCTCCAGTGTCCTCCAACCATAAGCTATTTTATGTATCTAATGCAATAAAACTGTCTTTGGCTCCCTGATGAATGATTACATTGTAAAGTGAATTCTGCTTAAACATCTTAAACATTTGCCAAACTAGCAGTTCTTATGAGCATCCATGACTGTATTATGGAGGCTGATGTATCATAGAAATAATTCAGACTACAGAAGTGACTGGAAATGAGTGAACTCATTGTGTAAAGAGCAAGTGTTTCCTCTCTCACCCTCATCATATACTGTGCTTTTCTGATTGCATCAAGGAGGGAGGTGAAATGATATGAAGTAATCACTTGACCTCCATCAAAGAAAAAAAATACCACTATGGAAGACATAGTCTGGTTTCCTAATTGAAACCCCCAAACCCCTTTTCTCTGGTAATCTGCCATAAGAGAAGTTTCAAAGGCCATATATATTTTTGTGGAAGCCATGGGGGTCATCTGAGCCAGTTATCATCAATGAGACTTAAAGAGATGCTTGCTGGGGATTTTCTGAGAAAGGCTTTAGTTTTCTGATAAGAGAAAACACACTCATACTAGGTTTTCTGTTATATCCTGAAGGAGTCAACCATTTATTTTATTAGGACAACTCACGGTTCACCCAGGATCATGTGAGACCCAGGAAACATGAAGCTGTGTTATCCAACATGAAGGAAGATTCTTCTAAGTAAAAGACTGGAAAGTCAATCTCAGCTGTTCCATGTATAGTCTCCTCTATTTTGAACATATCTTAACCACAGTATATGACAATTTTCTTATCTCTAAAATATAATTCCCCTACATATGTACACATTTTATTTTTAGCATATTAATAAATTTACATTAATAGACTTCCCAAATTGACCCAGCATTATATTTTTAAAAGAATCCTTCTTTGTTTGGTATGTTTTTATAAATATATTCATGTAATCAGTTTTCAAATATTTAATAATAAATTTTTGTCTATGTTTCTAAATAATGTGGTGCTATTTTAATCAATACATTTTAATTTCAGGTTTCTTGTGCTCTGAAAAAACTTAAGAAAGGAACCTAAAAATTTTTATTTTGTTGAAGATATTATGAGAATGACTAGTGGGTTTAGTGTTAGGAGGGAGGTAACTATTTGTCCCTCTGTATAATTAATTATTTCGTCATTTTTTTTTAATCATTCCTTGGGTCCATTTTCATCATTTCAATTTTCTTAAAAATTATGCCTCTCCTCTCAACTTTACTATTTGTAGGAATGTAATCTGGTGCAGCCTCTAAGGAGGATAGTATTGATTTTCCTTTAAAAAGTTAAAACAGAAATACCATATGATCCAATGATACCACTGCTAGGTATTTACCCAAAGAATATGAAACACTAGTATGAAAATATTATGCCCCTATGTTCATAGCAGCACTATTCACAATAGCCAAGTCATGGAACTGATCTAAATACCAAACAGATGACTGGAAAAAGAGATTATGGAATAGAAACTCACTGGAATATTATTCAGCTATTATAAAAGATGAAGCTGCATTTTGGGTAAAATGGATGGATTGTGAGGTGATTATGCCAAGTGAAATAAGTCAGAAAATGAAAGTTAACAGTTTTACTCATTTATGGAATATAAATAACCAAAGAAAACAAACTGGCAAAACAAAGCAGCAATAATTCTTAGACTCTGAAAAATAAACCAGTTACCAGAAGGGATGGGGTGGGGTGTGAGGGGGAAACAGGAAAAGGAAGGGAATGGGAATCCCTTCCACTGGAATTTTGGTGAAGGGTGGGGGAGGCATGAACATATATGGAAGCATGAAGTTACACAACCCAAATTACATAGTTATATAAATAACTGATAAATTAATATAAACAGGAAGAATGGAAAGCAAGGATTCTAGCAGATCCTTGTTCACAGAAGCATTATTCACAACAAATCATGGCAACAACCCAAGTTTCCACCGGCAGGGCAAATAGATAAACAAAATGTGGTATATAAATACAATGAAATTGATTTACCCTTAAAGAGAAAGGAAGTTCTGACACATGCAACAACAAAGATGAATCGAGGATATTATGCTAAGTGAAAAGTCAGTCACAAAAAGAAAAATATGAAAACCCTGATCTGAGGTACTTACAGGAATCAAAACTACAGAGACATATATTAGAATGGTGGTTACCAGGAGACAGGGATGGTGTGAATAGGGCATAATTGCTTAATGAATGAAGACTTTGAATTTTACAAGATAAAAGAGTTCTGGAGCTGGATCGGCATGGTGGTTGTACAGTATTATGAATGAAGTTACTATCACTGACCTTCACACTTAAAAATGGTTAAATTATAAATTTTAAGTCATGTGTATTTTAACAAAATAAAGAATTCGAAAAAGAAAATAATTGAAAGATTTGAAATTGTACATTAAATTCTCTAGTATATTTCAGATACATTTCAATTTGATCTTGCCTTTCTTTTTATATTTAAAATGTTAATTAGCTCTCGGTTTCAGTGGAGACTGTGGTGAGATTTCTATCCAATGATTTATTGTTAAAATAATTATTAATTTCATGTTATTTTATATTATTTTCCTCATCCCATTATTCTTTTTATTTCTTTCTACTTTATTTTGCTTTATTAACTCTTTGAGTCATATATGTGGTTTGATTGTGCAAACCCTGAACTAGTTATTCACAAGCTATTGACTCTTTCTTTTCCCTTGCTTCATCTACTGTAGTTATTATAAAGACAAAATACTCGATTTCAATTGTCCTGTACATAGAGTAACTGCTTTAATTTGTCAGCACTTTTCTACCAATCCTACTCCTTTCTTCCTACCATGAACATAGATCTAATAATTGGAAATAGCACAGCAAGAAATCTTAAGAAACCAAATGTTAAGGATGACAAGGAAAAAATAAACAGCAAGACTGAAGTATACAGATGACATCACTAGTTTGTCAAAAGATCCGTGTAGCTTAATCCTAACAGCATATTATCTGAAATTAAAAAAACCTTTACTGATTTAAGCCAGTGTTGTTTGGGCTTGCTTTAGCTTCCTGTTGAACATATTTCTGACATAATTTGTACTGTTTCCTTTTCCAATACAATTTATCTATCTTCCTTCCTTCCTTCCTTCCTTCCTTCCTTCCATCCATCCATACATACATGAATATATTTGTCTTTTTATTACATCCCCGTTAATGTGTTGACAGTGTAGGATTTCTTCCCTCAGCTGTCTAGCACAAGTTTAATCATCCATTACTATCCCTGGACACATATATGTGATGTATACTGGTAATTCTACCTAGTCTGGGTGTTTTATTTTCTCTTTTGCTTTCTCTTTTTACCCTTAAGATAGTTACAGATGTTTACTTTGTTTATTTGTGGATATGTCTTTATTTTCCAGATTGTTACAAATTTTCATATGTTTTTCTGTTTTAGAATATGTTGTTTGTACTTCCTTTCTGCCCATTCCCTGGAGTCCATTCCAATGAGTAGTGCATCCTCA
>PVIJ01008161.1:64648-76539 GCA_004024925.1 Scalopus aquaticus
TTTTTTTTTTTTTTTTTTTTTTTTTTTTTTTTTTTGTGGCAGGCAGGGAAGGGGTATTTCTTTTTTGCCTATTTTTTTTTAAGATTTATTTATTTATGCATACAAGCTTGGGTATAGACCAGAGGTGTGGGGCAGCGAGAGGGTTCACCAGAGACAGAGTGGGGAGCAGAACAGGCAAATCTAGGGAAACACACTGCTGAGGGGAGCAGCGGGCAAGGTAGAAGAGGTCTGCCACGCCATGTGGGAATCTCCCAGGCCGGCATAGAACTCCAGTCGCCGCTGCTGGCAGTTCCCACCACTGCCAACAGCTCCACAGCACAGCGCTTAACTGCTGCGCCACCGCGGAGGCCCTTTTGTCTTCTTTAAAGTGTTTTTTGATGGTTTCTCCTCACCTGTTTAATTATTAAATGTTGGCATACAGGCACACCTTGCTGATAATTGTGGATTTAGTCAGAGATGGCATAATAATGCAAATATTGCATTAAAGTGAGACACAAACTTATAGGTTCAACAGTGCATGTAAAAGTTAGGTTTATATTATACTGTAAAGTGTGTGGTATCATTATTGAACTACATGTGACTTAATATAATTACATTATATTAATATAATGCTTAATATAATTACATTAAACACAGTATCCACCCACATGACAATACAAAATAAATTAAGAATGATTTATTCCAGAACAGTGCAGAGATACTATGAATATAAGTATCATAGTGAGCCTGCTTGGACTGGAAAGGTTAAGGTTAGATTTGAAAGAACTCACTGAGCTCGGTAAATAGGCTGTGATACTGAATGAAAAGGCATAGCAAGGCCAAGTCTGATTTAGACAGCCATCCACACCGCAGGAAGGAACATGTCCGCGGAAGTATTGAATTAACAATCCAATTTGGGAGCCAGGCAGGGTTTCTGTCAGTAAAAGGAGGGCTGGTCTGTAGCAGTACTGTGGGGATTATATCATGATTGCAAATTGACAATCATGAGTCATAAGCAACATAAGTTTCCTTATGCTTTTTCTGTTTTTTTTTTTTTGTTTTTTTTTTTTTTAGCTTGCACAGTTGCAGTAGGCAAGGAAAAATGGTTGATTTTTAAAAGTCTAAATCTGAGTGTAGATTGCAGCAGGATGTCAAGATGTCCTGGAAGTAATGGAAAACCAGTGAAACAGGAGAGAGAGAGAGAGATTTGGGTGATAAGATATTTCTTAAACTATGGTAAAAATGAGAGAAAGATGAAAATAAATTACAGGTAAACTAAGAAGAAAGACATTGTATTTACTCATGCAAAAAGGATTGTAGGTATGCTAGTTCACCCTATTATTTTAAATTTTAGTTTGTTTAGAATAAATAATTTATATTGTCATTTTAAATGGTAACATCTTTTAAAAACTGATTCTACATGCTCTATTCACTCTCTAAAAAAAGTCAGTCATATGCAGGTGAAGGAAGGCTAGCTGTGGACAGTTATTTGGAAGCAGGAAAATATTTCTCATATTGTTGGGGGAGAAAGGACGGCATGAATAAACTCCACAGATAGGTTTTTATGGACCCCACCCCCACCTCAGACCAGAGAGATCCAAGACACTAGGACTACAAATCCCATAATGCCATCATCACTGAAGGGAGGATGCTGAGAACTGAGGGTGGAATTAAGCAGCAAGGTTTGGTATTTAACCAGGTGTGCACTTTGAGGCTCTCTCTTTTTGGCAGTTTGTTTTTCTTGAGTTGTCTTTTATTTCCTCTCCTTTTGTAAATAAACCCTTTATTAATTTTACTATGTGTGTGCCTGCAACTGAGTCTTACTATAAGTTCCTTTTTAAGCGTGTGGGTCCTCACCCTATTATATATTGGCGCTGCCCTGTAACAATATGAGCCACCTATAAATGAAAATCCATCTCTGAGGGTAGACATATTATACTGGAATATTTTCAAGTGATAGTTCATGGCCTTTTTTCTACTTGCCCTTTTCTTCACTTAAAAGCAAGCCAGTTAGATATTTTTAACCTCTCCCATGAACACAAGAATCTGATTCACAAATTTGTAACATTTTTTCTTCTTTTAGGTACAGAATGTTTAATTAAAATGGAGTAGTTTTTTGAATTATGTTTCAAATTGTAAATGCTCAAAAGCCTAAAGTTTTGGGGAATACAACTTTGATGATTTTAGTTGATCCTTCTCCTGGTTTTTCCAAAATTTTCCCTGAAAAAATTAAGAGGATGATTAAAATTTTTAATTTTTCTCTATTTTTCCTGGAGTTTTCTTCTAAGAAAAATAATATGAAAGGGATATCCCAGGTAGTGCAAAATGCTTTTCTCAGAGGAGAGGGAAAAATGACATTTTCTAAGTGTAAAAGTAGCTTGTACTCAGTCACTTACCCTCACTTTCCTAGAAACATCTATATCAGTACCAGTCAGCACTTGGCTATTTCTCTGTTCCAAAGCAAATGTAAAATCTTTCATCCTCCCAAGTTGAAACAGTGCCATTTATCATTACGTGAAATACTGTACTGTGAGAATGGTTTTAGTTTAGCCTTTTCTCACCTTTTAACCTCCCAGCTTGAAACATGCCCGTTTATCATTAAGAGGAACATTGCACTAAGAATGGTTTAAATTTAAAAACTTTTCATTTCCGAAGTAGCAGAGCCCAAAACTTTGCCATAGCAACACAGAAATTCCACAGAGAAAATTCTTTTGAGAATCTACCTCTACTCTACGTGTGGTGAACAAAATTGTATTCTAAAACTCCTTCTCTGTCCTTGCTAGTAGCTGAGTAAGTCAGTGCCCATGCTGTTTGTTGAAGTACTTTAATTATGATGTAACCTACCTACATTTCCATTTAAACTGGTACAGAGCAAAGGCATTAAGCAAAAAGTTTTAAAGACTACTGAGCTCCAACTGGCCTGCAGAAAGGAGTTGGATATAATGGAGCAATGGAAGGGAGAGTTGAAAGGATTTGTAGTTTAGAAAGAGGAGTATTTTTGTAGGTTTGGATGTCAGATAAAAAAAGCCCTCCCACTGTTGCTTAGAGAAGGCATTCTGGAACAAATGGTGCAAGGCATCTGTGAGAGTAAGTGTACACTCCCTAAAGCCCTGCATTCTCAAGGATTTTTACAATATCCAATAGGTAAAACAAGGTTGAGGGTAGGGAAGAGCGTCATTTCTGCCTGTATAGCAACTAAAGAATATAAATATTCCCTGAAGAATTATAGCATCAAGGGAAGAGTAATTTTCCCCAGTAGAAAATTAACTATGTCATTATGTTTAATTAGGATGCATCTTTAAAATAATCCCTTAGGTCAGTAGTTCTCAAAGTTAGCATGCATCAGAATCACCTGACGGCTTTTTGCTTCTGGGAGAAGCAAAAAAGTGAATATCCTTATGGGGAGACCACAGGCTGACTGCACCCTCAGAAAAGACCTTGAGTCAGAACCATCAGCTAAGCAACTTGCAGATTCCTGGCCCACAAAAATTGTGTGAGGTAATCAATGCGTGTTAAGAAGGTAGATTTTGGTATATGGTGCTAGTAAATGATGCTCTATATGTAAAACTCATAACTAAGAAACTGAACACAAGGTGGCTTAGAATAAACTACAGTCAGAACCTCATGATAATACAGGGAATAACTGGAAGAATGACCATTGAAATAATTTTTTATAAATTGGAATTTTGCATGGGCTGGCCTGAAAAAGGAAAAGGATCAATGGCTCCTCAAGACCAAAAGTGTTTGGAAAAGAAACTTCAACTGTGATTAGATCACAACTATAACCCTGCTTTCTCTATTGAAAAAAAAGCTTCACTGTATACTATATAAAGTCTAAAAACTGATAGCTCTATGATCTTTATAATTTAATATACATGTGTATAAATGTATAATTATCTAGTCTACACATTTACATATATTTTATTTACATCTCTGTGTCACTGAAGAGAAATCAAGTTTGCTAAATTTGAGGGGAACTTTATTATATTTGAAATCCAGGAAAATATGTGTATGTAATTAAGGTGACTGACACATCTTAGGATATAAAAAATTCTTCGGTTATGATTGTAGAGGGATAGTACGAGGATCTTACTCTCTGTTTTTATTCCCAATTTCTTTTGTGTTCCCTTAAAACTTATTGCCTGGGAAACTACAACAAACAAATAAATGATTAACAAATAATTAAGAAACTGTATTAAAAAGCCATGGTGGTAATAAGATCTCCCAAAGTTTTGGGGATATGGAAAGTTGTGAAACCATATGATTATTTAGGAGATGTCTAGAAACAAAATGATAGATTACATTTTGTAACACATTCGTTCACATAAAAAATATTCTCCCCCAAATTAAGAAGTTACCCTAGGTAATACTGCTATATGACAATGTATTTCAAACTTAGCAATAACACTTTGACTATGCTCAGTTTCATTGGTTCAGTAAATTAGAAAGAATAAAGCATCCTGAAGTGGGATGTATTGGAAGCTTGGGTTCATTCAGCATCTTGAAAATAAAAACTGAATTTTCATTCACTTATACAATAACCTAGGGTGAGAATAAGCAAAAACTAAGCCTAGATGTGATTTCTGCATGTACTTTGGCTTCATTAGAGCACAGTGGTCTCAGGGTAATCAGGTTTCTGAAGTGGTAGCTCAGGGCTCCAAGTGTAAATGTGCCAGCAAGCAAATCATTTAAGTTGAATGGTCTTTTCTGAACAAGACTGAAGTTACTCAGTATCATTTCCATAGCATTATATTGTTTATCAGCAATTCACCAGCCCATCCACCTTCAAGAAAAGGAAATAGAGAGCACATCTCTTGATGGAACATGTCATGTGACAACTGTGCAAAACAGGACATAATAAAGTAAATCTTTGAAAAGTACAATATGACAAAGAAGACTATACTTGGTCCAAACGAATTATGAAACAAAATGATAGCCGATGTTACATGTTAACTTTGTGTGTTTAGTGAACATCTACTAACATCATATACTTAATAAGCTCTGTGTTATAGTAGTTATCAAGTCTGAATCAAGAGTAATATAGAGCTATTATTTTCATAGAGGACATAATCCAATTAAATTAAACATGATTGTAACCTTCAAAATATTTTCTTAATATTAAGGGACTGTAGACATTCAGTGATAGGGCTCAGATCAAATATTCAGGGATAGATGGTAAGAGATGAATCTTCAACTGGGTTTGAAGGAAGAGGAACAGATTCAGTTCAACAGAGTCTTATCATGCAGCAAAGTCAAATAAGACAAAATTGCTTCTTTCAAAAGAAAAATTATGACAACTGCACAGAATGAAAATATGAAAGAAGAATATATAAAATCTAATTTTGGAGAACTGGAAAGGATTTATGAAGATGATGCCATTTGAGATTAACTTGGAAACTGCAGAATATTTGAGATATAGAAAAGGAATAGTTATCATGAATTTCTAGATAAAGGTTATTTAGAAATACTTATGTAGCCTAATGTGATAAGAGGCAATAATGTGGCTAGAAAGGAAGATGGAAGATAAAACCAAAAAATATAAATAGGATCACAAAGTGGGAGTCCGATGTCATTCTTAAGTCTATGTATCTTCTGGGTGACCAGTGCATGCATAGGAGGAGGAGCATGGCATGATTTGTGAGGGAGCTTTAAGAAGTTAGCTCACTCTGGGAGGAGTGAAAGGTAGAGTGGAATAGGAAAAAAAAAAATGGAAATATAAAATCCATCTGGAGGCCCTGGAATTCTGGCCTTATTTTTAATTCTAGTCAAGTCAGTGGCTTTACCATTGTCATATACAAAATTGTTCCACAAAGTATCATCTTTGTCAAAGAAGCTATTAACTGTTGAGAATCTTTCTTCTCTGATATGTTATTTCTTCTCTGATATTTCTTCCTAGAGTCATAGAACAAATGTTATTATCCATATATTCAGTAACTGATATGGATTTTTAAATTGAAATAATTTATATGACTATTTAACATGTTGAGATATGGATTTTTAAATTGAAATAACTTATATGACTATTTAAACATGTTGAAATTTGCAATATTTTATCCATTATACATTGTGGAATCCTGCTATTTCTTCAAGATATCATGGCCAATTTATAATACACAGGAACAACTAAGATACTGAGTGAGGGCACCAACGTCAGTATACAAATCAAGTATCAAATATAGACAGATAAACATGTTATTACATGCATTTATGTATATAAGGTATGCATCTTGTATGGTGAATGTAAATATATAAATATTTTCCAATTTGTAACCTAAAATTCTCCCTTATTTTCATATAAACAATAAATTTTGACATGAATTCTAGAATCTTCTTCCTGTACTCTACTGGATAAGCTTTCAAACTCTTGAGAGTAGATATATCTATATCTATATATATATATATATATATAGATATATATATATAGATACATATATCTCCAGTGTAAAACCATGGAAATAAAACTAATGCAAAATACATTGAATACAAAAACAGGCAAAATGGAATTGATCTCTCACTGGATATTATACTTTAGAAGTTCCTTTGGAAAACTCTCATGGGCAATTGTTTTCTTCATGTGGAATCTAAGCCTTTGAGAAGAATGAAACAACTGTAATAAACAGTAGGAACATCAAAAGTTCTATCTTTGTGGTCAAAAACATACTTTTTAAATATGTATGTATCAGTTTCATTATGAAATCAAATTACAACATTGCCAAGACAATACCCACTAATAAAAGAGAAAAGGGTGCCAAACATCTATTTGTTGCAAGACCCTCTTAAGCTAAGTAGTAAATATAATTCATTCAAACACTTTTCATTATTCACTTTTTTCCAGCTTACCTCATCCAAATGATCAGCAGCCATTAGATCAGAAGACAAATGTGTCCATCAAACAGATGCTAGAGGAAAAACAGAAGAGCAAGATAAATGTCAGACATTTATATGGACTAATCTATAGGTTTGGGCTAGAATGTACTCAGGATGAATATAGAGTGGGATAAAGGTACTTTAACTATGAGGACACATAATGGAGAGGTGAACTAGTACTGAGTTTGTCCTGAACAAGATAAGGCAGCACTTCTTTAAAATAGTTTCCTCCCCATTACCCAAGGTGCTCCACAAACTTCAGATATTGTTTGTATTTCCACCATTCCACTTCCTCCAAACAGATGTTCCAAATAGATATTCTTAGCACTGGAAACTTCTCATACAGTCTTATTTAGTTACTAGCCTCTGTTTCACTTAAGCATTATGTAGTTAATGTAATTCTTTTTCTTAAGTACTAAAAACTAACCAGTATAATCTTACTTTGGAGACTACTTAAATCTCTTCCTTTAATTGCTACCCATTGTCATATCTGTGACACATATATGGCCTGAATATTTAACTATTTTACTCCATACAACAGAAGCTATATAATCCTGTTACTATATTTTGCCTTTCTGTATGTTTTCTTTTGTGTATGGTGTAACCATAAATGCTTTCTTTTCAGCCCCTGATCCAAACCTAGTGCTCTTTCTGGTATTCCTTATTAATGTCACTTGCCTCAAATAAGAAAATCTGCTTTATCTCCCTTCACAAATTTTTCAAACTCCACAGTGAGAGAACGAGCATTGTTTTTGAGGCAGGAGCCAGAAAACTACGATCCATTCACCAAATCTGATCCACTATCTTTTCTGTAAAGAAAGTTTTATAGGAAGTCAACCAATATCTACTGATTTATGTTTTGCTTATCGTTGCATATGTACTTTAGGAGAACTGAATAGTTGCAACATATGAAACCATACAACATAAAAAAACTTAAAGTATTTACTATCTGGCCATTTATAGAAAAAGTTTGTCAATGTCTGAGTTAAGGGCTTAGGGAAACAAGAAAGCTATTCCATAAAGCAAACATGTGGCATTAAAATTACAGAGAAGAGGAGGAAGTAAAAGTAACTAGTATATCCTATTTAATTTATTGTTTTTCCTATTCAACATACTTATAATATTGAATAAATTTGTTGTAAAACCCCACAGTGACTAAGGTTCACTGTTTCTTACTAAAAGCCTAAATGAAAGGAACTTTTAAACATAAATATAAAAACATTTTTATAGCTTACTCTAAACAGGAATTCAAATCTTTCTAAAGCCTCATAATCAGATTCAAAACAAATAAAATCCTTTATCTTTTGTATTTGTTATCATAATCAGAAAGCATAGGGGAAAAATTATAAATGACCTGGAAGAGTCTGATTCTGTTTATCAGACTGACTTTCCTCTCCTATTCTCTCAGGATACATTATTTTTGTTCATTTTTGACAACATTGTTTCTATCAACCTAAAGTCCTTTTCCTCTCCGCAGTGTTGGGAAAAGATGCAAAGATTGAAATACAGAAGACTGATCATTCTGGCCAATACAGCCCATTTTCTAGCTCTTTCCCATAAATTAATTTAGAGGTGAGTCTGAGAACTTGTCATGGCTCTTTCTGGAATGTGCAGTATTCTATTGCCTCTTTAAACTGACATATTGTTCCTTTATGAAATATTTAACTTATAGCCTAGGAATAGAAAATGCAAAACTGTGGTAAAATGAAGTTTTATGATTTATCATCTTGAAGTTTTTACAAGTCACTATTTTTTCCCTGAACATGTTATCATAATTTCATGAGAATTAGTTCATATACGTTTCAGTTAGAGTTGGTTGTCCACTCTTGTAAGATGAGAGACCAAGTATACTTGTGAAGATGGGTGGACATCATTCCAAAAAAATGAAGATCCCTTTGCTCTAGCAAAGTGAAGATAAGAGGAGTCTGATACAGAAGGGGGGTGGAGAGGGGGTGTCTACAGTAAATTACCTACAATCATTTTGTAGGTAAGAAAGTTTAAATGAAGAGAACGTGAAACATGGGGATAAAGCTGATGCCTTCAAAATACCCCTCACCAATTTGACTCTCATTAGGTTGAGTGCAATCCTATGAGAATGTGCTAAGCCCCACTTTGGGTACTGGAGCTACAGCAGAGATGTAGTACAGAGAAAATAAATAAGTTATGAAATGTATATTAGAAGAGAACAAGCAATTATCAATCCTACAAAGAAATATGATGCAGGGTGGTTTTATAAAGGTTATCATGATGGATATTATTTTGTAAATACATTATATAAAAAAATCCAATTATCTATTAATTTAATTTCAAGTAGAGCATGGTAGACATTTTAACATTCCTAGTTTTACCAAATCTATAAGACTCAATGATGCATATTAAATTATCCTGAAAATCTACTGTAACAAATTATCAAAAAAGGCAAATAAGTAATATATACATTATATATACAGTATGTATATTATATACTTATAAGTGTAGATATTAAATAGAGATGGGTTTGAAATAATAGCTATCTTCTGGGGTCAAGATTATAGCCAACATTTGAATATTTGTAAATAAATTTTGGTGAACAGGACACTTCCATATAACAGGTCCTGTAACTTTGATCTCAATAACCACTCTTATGATGAATGGCCATCAACATAGAGAAACTTACAAAGACTTGTACCCATACATGGAGGGATGTGGAATCTGAGTCTCCAGTACAGTGTTAAAGTTCATAAAAGGAGAAGACAAACAAACAAAACATCAGGGCAGAAAATCCACCTGTGCCTGCCTTTTCTCTAGATATAATAAATCAAAATTCCTCCTTAGACTATATGAAAATGGGTCAGACATTAGGTAGACTGAAGACCTGAGTTTACATCAGCCAAAACTTAAAGTGGACCAAATGGAAGAATTAAAGTCAAATCTTATCTGGCACACAGGTTCAATGAAGAGCCACAGGCATATAAAAATTAAATAAACATACATACTAAAAAAAGTCAACAGAAGTAAGAATAATTATAAAATACAAAATGCAAATACCAGAAACAGATACATAAGGAACTGCAGAAATTTATATTAAAATATTGAAAAGCATAAATATGATTAAAGAAATGTAAGTAGTAATTGAACGCATAAGAAATATAAACTCTAAACATTAATACAAACTTTAAGGAAAAACAAATATGATTTTTAGGAACCATAGTTTGAGAGTGAGTTAAATATACTGAAATCTGTGGTGACTGTGATCTCGAATCTGTTCAGAGAAACTCTGGTTAATTTTATTCCAAGACATATTTTTGATCTTGGCATGATTGCTCGTGGTGGAATTTATTTCTACTGCATTTTGTAACTACTCAGATATAGAAAAGTGATTGATTTTTTTAATGCTGCTACTCTATCATTATAATCTCATTTCTTTTAATACTTTTGCAATTGATTCTGTGTTAGTCAATCAAAACATACAGAAGCAATGGAAGTTTTTGGTCCTCCTTTCCAATTCATAATGCTTCATTTTGTTTCTTGTCCTGCACTGTCTAGGAAATCTATAACAGTAGTGAATTATAATACAGAGAGTAGATATCTATAGCTCTCTCCTAAATTCATGAAAATATTTCTACTTGCTCATTCATAAGATTAAGATCGACATAATGTTGCTTATAGAGAGTTCAGAAAAACTCTGGGCAAAATGCTAGGTAGCCTGTCTTTACCAGAGTTTTCACCAGAAATTAGCCATACCCACTTATCACAGATAGTTGAGATGTCTCAGTTTAAGAATGGCAAAATTTTCTTTTCATTTGTTTTCTTTTGCTTTTTTCTAGCAAGTGATAAAAGGGTATAAATGAAGTCAAGGACAAGGATAAAATAGAATCACAATTCCCTTTGAAGAAGTGTGTTTACATGTGAACTCTGAAGTTCTCTAAGCCCATAACTAATGGGGCTGTGGAGGTATCCATCACAACAATAAAGACCATATCACAGATTTACTACTTTTCTCTCTCCACAGAAGCTGAAGAGTTGTGGTCCCATTTTGAATCCAATCACCCTTTATTTTAGTTTTTAAATACAATGTGTATTTTTATTAAACAGTTTATTTGAAAAACAAACATTATTTGTATATGCCAGATGGATTTGAGAATATAGTAATGTCAATTCCCATTAAGTTTACATAAATCAGTTTCCACTTCCAAATGCCATTGAGTTGCACATAGCTAACCAACTGTCCAGAAAAACTAGAAATCTATATAAAATTTAAAAAGTACTATAGGTTGGGTGAAACACTGAAAATGAGGAATTAAGATTCTGCAGGGGGGAGCCAGGAAGATGCCAGCTGATATAGTTGCTTGTTCCTTGGGATCTTTGTCAATTTTGAATGGATAACAAAAATATCTGTATTAAGGGATTTCCATGGTGAGAGGGTTGCTGCTGGAAGAGTAAGAAACCAGGTGGACCTTGTCTCACTTATGGGGGTTACAAGACAAAAGTGTTGCATGGGTGAAATGGATACACCTCAATGTTTTCTTTCATTTTATATAATTTATGTTTGCAATTTTTATATTCAAATTAATCTATTTTAATCTATCTTAATCTATTTTAATTTTTGCATGTGGAGTTAAGTATGAACCTAGTTTCATTAACTTTTTTTTTTTCTTTCTTTGCAAGAGACTATCCATATTTACCAGCACTATTTGTTAAAGAGGCTTTCCTTTCTTCATTGCATGGCTGTGGTTCCTTAGACAAAGATTAACTGTCCATATTTGTGGTGTGTTTATTTCTGGGCTTTCTAGTCTATGCCATTGGTCTGAATTTCTTTTTTTTGTTCCAATACCACACTGTTTCAATTGCTATTGCTGTGAGTATAGTTTGAAATCAGAGAGTATGATATCTCAGTTTTTCTTCTTTTCTCTAAGGAGTGCTTTAATTATTTAACTGCTACGTTTACATACAAATTTTAGGTTTGCTTTATTTCCTTGAAAAAAGTCATTGGGGTTTTGATAGGTGCTGCATGCATGGAATCTGTAAATTGCTTTAGGCTAAATGGCCATTTAAACAATGTTTCT